>SNQJ01S0198079.1:0-17219 GCA_010110895.2 Picea sitchensis
TAATTGACGTGTATCACTGTAATTTAGTACGACCACTACTATGGTGAAAGGTTTGCAATTTTTCTTTCTGTAATCGTATCTTGTCTTTCCTCTGCACCAGCTGTTAGCGGGTGTAAGACCAATTTACGTTTACAAAATTTTATGTTTATTTACACTAGGTCAATTATGTTTATGTCAATTGCTTCTTCTATGTATACGTGAGTTTTCCACTGATAGGAACTTTGTGTCATCTACAGCTTAATGTTTTCTCCCATCTCCCGTTATTTTCATCGGAAACAACATAGTTACAGGAAAGGGCCTTCAATTTGTATTCTTATTTCGTTTGTTCATGCAAAGGTTTTTCTTTATTTTTCGTCCGGATTAAAACATCCAATAAATTCTCTCTTTTAAAAACCATTTCCATACTGGAATCGTTCCTAAATGACTATCCCTGCAGCAAATCAACCTAACATTCAACCCAGGCTATCTAATCAAATACATATCGCTCTAAATCTCTTTGACACAATCCTTAAAACTGTGGTCACCCGGGACGAATTGGAACAATCATGGGCAGCCATTGAACGGGATATTACTATCCAGGAACAGTTGGAAGCTAGACGGCCAGAACGTAGAAATCCTCATTAGTTTCCTATACCGAAGGTTAGTGTAATCCTTTGCCAACCTTTATCATACTTTTAGATGCCTTGACACTGTACGTTTAAGCCTTAAGTACAGACTCAGGAACAACACCAGGAAGGATTGTTTTTTAGGGGCAATCAATTGTGCATACCTAATTGCTCCATGAGGGAGAATTTGGTGAAAGAAAAGCACAGCGGAGGCTTAGCAGGTCATTTTGGACATGACAAGACATTCACCAAGCTGAGCGAATCGTATTATTGGCCAGGCATGCGAGTGGATGTAAAGAGGTTTGTTGATAGGTGCAGGATATGTCAACATTCAAAGATTCGAAAGCAGAACACAAGGTTCTATCAGCCATTTCCCATACCCGAGAGGCCATGGGAGGCAATCAGTATGGACTTTGTGTTGGGGTTTCCGAGGACACAGTGAGGAGTAGATTCCATTTTTGTGGTGGTATAAAGGTTCTCAAAGATGACACATTTCATTCCATGTCATAAGACCAGCGATGCGAGCCACATCGTAAACTTATTTTTCAAAGAGATCGTCAGATTGCATGGATTACCGAGAAGCATAGTCTCGGATCGGGATACCAAGTTCATAGGTCATTTTTGGAGGACGCTATGGAAAAAGCTGGGGACTAATTTGGATTTTAGCTCAACATACCATCCGCAGACCGATGGACAAACAGAGGTGGTAAATAGGAGTCTGGGAAATTTATTGAGAAGCCTGGTGGGAGAGCACCACAGCAGTTGGGACCAGATATTACCACAGGCCGAGTTTGCGTACAACGATTCAGTGAATCGGAGTACAGGAAAAAGTCTGTTCCAGATTTTGTATGGGACACAACCGAGAGGAGTTTCTGAGCTCAGGGAGTCGGAACAGGCTGAAACCAGCAGCGCAAGGGCTGAAGAGTTCGCAGAGGTGATGCAGGAACTTCACACGCAGGTGAAGCAGCGACTGCAGAAGGCGAATCAAGAGTATAAGCGCAGAGCCGATCAGAGAAAGAGACAGCTTCAGTTTGAAGTTGGGGATATGGTTCTGGCACACCTGAGGAAGGAAAGGTTCCCAAGGGGAACATATAATAAACTTAATATGAAGAAAATCAGACCGTGCAAAGTCCTGAGAAAATTCGGGGAGAATCCATATGAGCTTGAGTTGCCAGAGGGCATCGGGATATCTCCGATTTTTAACGTTTCAGATTTATACCCCTACAGGGCTGGAGAAGCAGACACTGGAACTGAGGAACCAGTGGTCCAGTGGCAGAAGCAATTACCAGTTGCATAGAAGCCCCAGATGGAGTGCATACTGGATAAAAGAGTAGGCAGGAAGACCAGGAGAAAGCAGTATTTTGAATACCTGGTGAAGTGGAAGAACCACCCAGTGGAGGATTCCAGCTGGGAGACAGAGGCTGTGATACAAAATCATGGGCACACCATGTAGGAGCTCATGGACAGGAGCCCATGAAATCTTTTGAGCCGAGGAGTATGATGCAGGAGCATCCACACCTCATCAAGCGAGCCCGCACGTGGAGCAGAAAAGACAGTTGGACAGCGCTAGCACCAAATTTTGAAATACTTTAATATGTTGCGCCAAACATTAATGCATTGATGTGATGAAGCGCACTTAGACATTGTAACGGACCTTGAGACTTTAAGCTCACGTCCTTAGTAGCTGAGGCATTTAATAGAATTAATGTAAAAATAGATAGGAATTAAATGTAGATTTGATAGTTGTAGAATTCGAGAGGGCAAACGGAATATAGGCACCCTCCTTTGTATTATTGTAACATGAGCATGAGAAACGGGAGCAAGGAGAGAGAAAGAAGAGAACTTGTGGAGAACACCCATGTACAGATTGAATTAATAGAAGAAAGACTTTGATTCAATTCCATGGCTGTGATTATTCTCTGTGTGTTGTTGATATTATGCTGTTGCATATTTTCTTCTTGTTATGCCTTTCTTCTATATGCTGCGTATGTGATTTCATGGCAGGTTCAAAATATGAGAGAATGAGGAAATGAGTTTCAATTGTTTCTCTGTTTGAGCCAGGATATTCCTGCATAAAGTGCAGTTGAATTCATCCGCATAGAGTGCGTTGATGAGGATTAGCAGTTAAACTCTCGTTCTCATTCACCCGGAAGTTGGTTTGGGTAGATAGAGCCGTGCAAGACGTGCGTAGGTTGGACAAGGTCTCAGAGTTTCGATTCTGAGCTAAGGCATTGATAGACTGTTGTTGTTGGAGTGCACAGGGTCAGAAATCCTCAACACTTGACGTGGTTGAAGAGCATCTACAAGGAGTGCGTGTAGGGAGTTTCCAGAAGAAGCTCAGAGGCTTTGAAAGCTCAGGAAAGATAGACCTTCGAAGTAGTCGAAGAGCAGTGGAGAAAACATTCGCGAATAGGTTGCAAGGAGAAGCGAGCGGGTTGGTGGAGGGGTCTCGTGGAGAGACGTTTCTTATTCGAGATTTGTGTAAGGAGGAAAAGTGGATGTGAAGTCTACAGTGCAGATAGAAGAAAGTTCAAAGCTCAGATTGGACAGAAGCCGTCGATCGAGATCACAAGGAGTGTGACTTGACTCGTGGATCGAACGCATTGGGAGTTCGCGAGGGAAAACTCCTACTTCTCGTAAAGGGAGATCGCGAGATCGAAAGAAGCGAAGTCCCAACAAGTTCGTGCATAGTGTGGGTCATAGTCGGGTGACGTAGCAGATAATCTCGGGACACCAGATCTCGGGAGTTGAAAGGTCAAGAGATTAGTCTCATGAGTGGTGAGGAAGCGAGGAGGCGAGATAGCAAGTTTATCGGCATCTCGGCGTTTCGGATCTCGGAGGTTGGAACCCTGAAGGTACAGTGACGCGAGTCGCGAAGTCGTGGTAAAGCGAAGTCCCGATCCGCCGAGGGAAGGTCAACGTTGACCAAAGACATCGGGTCTCGGGGATCTGAGGGTCTAGTATTCAATTGTTGAACTCGCGAAGTCGCGAGAGTCGATCCTCCGATAACCAAGAAAAGGAGGACCGCGCGAGTGGAAGAGTCACTGTGGGTACAAGGATTCCCGAGAGGGGATCAGAAGAACCTTTGAGTTCTTCGGGCCGAGGAGGAAGAAGGGCCTGGTGGTAGGGAGTTGTCGTGAGAGGCAGTTCACGTCATATTATCTCTTTCAGCTCCTTAATCCTCTGTGATTTCTTTGATTTCTTATTTCTTAAAGTTTCACCTTCATCTTTGGAAGTAAAAACTTCAAAATCCTGTGCAGGTTCCATAGAGTGCTCTGGAATTTTGATGGCTGTAATTTCGTCATCTTTTTCCAGTTCTGTGTCTGAATCTGTGTATGGAATAGTTAGAGTATTTGCCCTTTTTACTGTGGATTGCTCTGAATTTGTTTCATAATCTAGTTTCTTTTTAGCTTTCTTGGGCTTTATGCTAGATTTTTTCTCTTCTGGTGACTTTGGGAGAGCTCTCCTTCTCCTTGAGCTACTCTGAGGAGTTGGATGCTTCTTGCCTGCTTTCTTCTTTTCATTCATAGGTTGAGTTTGGGTCTCAAAACCTTCCCAAAAGACAAAGTGTTGCCAAGTTATTTTTCTCTATCTCAATTCTTCCAATATGATCATTTTAATCAGGGCATAATGACCAAGGGAATTTTTTATGCTGAATGGTTCGAATCTGATCCTATTACACACCTTTGTTAGGCTTCTATGAAGAAAGAAAGGAAAATTTAGAAGGACCTTCCCTGTGAAATGATCTAGGAGTCTAAAGTGATATAACATCAACTTGTCATACCTGCCCTCTGAGGTTACATATAGTTGAATGCCTTTGAACAAATCTTGGCATTCATCTTCAAGGTAAGAAACAAGGATACTTTTCTTCTAGGTTATACTTCGGAACTCTGTTTTGGGATATGATCTAAAATCCAAATTCTTGGTTACTATTGTTTTAAAGCAACTTTGACCTGTTCTGGGTAAGCCAGTTGCTGAAGCGATGGAAAATTCATCAACTATCAATTCCAAAGAACCCACTGTAGCTTTCTTCCCATCGTATGACTTTGCAAAAGTCTCTTCTATCGCCTGGTGATAGCCCTCCTGCAACTTTTCTACGTAGGTTATACATCCCGCGTCTGAAAAATGATTCTGAACCTCTGGATGAGAATGCAAAAAGGATAAATTGTCTAATTCTTTCCTCAGAAGTATTTCTCCTTGCTTCCATGCCATCTACAACTTATTCACCAGTTAATTTGTACACGGTTGACACAGTAATATTTCTTAATAAGGAAAGGGTTGGCACTGGTGAAAATGACCCTATGTTATCAATTGAAATATGAAACCCCATAATAGAATTTTTAAACACCGTGAGTTTGAAATAAGAAATGATGATTTGATTTGATGTCAACAGAAATCTGGTACTTTATCCTCTAGTTGTAATGATGATTAAGAGTTCATCACATCATCAAACCCTCCTCTGTTTTCCGCACGAAATACGTGATCACAATATATCATGATATCCTGCTAGAACGTGGTGAATAGGTGTAACCACTCATTTTCTTCCATTAACTTGCCATGATGATTGTATGATGTGTGTCTAGCATACCCTTTTTAGATTTCTAAAGTCATTGGAGAAAAACCTGTGTTAACACTTTCACCGGCTCGCTTGCTACTGGGAATACACTTTAGCCATTGAAACCCAAGGCTTTCACCAACTAACTTCAGCTTCAAAACAAATGTTAGCTGTTGAAAAGATTTTTCTTGATTTTTTGAAAATACCTTTTGAGGATCAATTTATTTCTAGGATAACATCTTAAATCATGTGTTTTGACACTTCTAAATTCTAAAAATTTATATAGAACCCTATTTATAACCATGCTATCACCTACAAAATGGAACAAACTAACTGATTCATTTTCGGAGATAACATTTGGCTCCAACTGGGATGGAGACCTCCCTATGAGGTTTCCAAGAACCTAGTTTAACACAGTAGCCTTATTTACAACTTAAACTCAAAACTGATTTTACTCAGTATTTCATTGGGCATGGAGTTTTTGACGAAACAAAACAAAAACAAAAACTGAAAAGAATATGTACAAATAAGCAGGCTTTAAGAAAGCCTCATGAAAAGTAGAGTTTCAAAAATTGCCCATTGAATGGGTCACCTGATACTTCTTCACCTGCAAGATCTTGGAGGACAAAAGTATTGTTCTGCTGAGCTGATGCTATGACAAATGGACCTGTCCAGAGTGCATCAAACTTGCCATGTTTTCCCTTTTCCTGCCTTGCTGCATCCCATTTCAGAACCAGATCTCCTACCTTGAAAATATCTGCCTTAACTTTTCTGTCAAAAATTTCTTTCATCTTTTGTTGGTGCAACTCTATTTTTTCAAGAAGTTGCTCTCTGTCTTGCTGCAGCTCTACCAAATTGTGGATCCTCCTAGTTAGATCATTTGGCTCAGAGTCATCTTCTTGTAAAAAATTTGCAACTGGCAGTGCAAGTTGAACAGGAAAGATGGCTTCAGTACCATATACTATCTGGAACAGGGATGTACCAATTGACTTTTTATTTGTAACTTTGTCAGCCCACAAAGAAAATTTTAACTTGGAATCCCAACCCTTGGTATTTTGTTCTAGCAACTTCTTTATGATTCTGACTAAACCCTTATTTGATTATTCAACTAAGTAATTTCCCTTTGGATAGTAAGAAGTAGAATGTACTAGCTGAATTCCCATCTCTTCACATAATTTTACCAAATGTTTATCATTAAACGCAGGAGCGTTATCTGTGACTATTCTCTTAGGGCAGCCAAATCTGGAGAATATGTTTTCTTGTAGAAAAATAATGATGACAGTGTGATTGGCATTTCTTGTAGGGATGGCCTTGATCCACTTGGTAAAATAATCAGTAGCAACAAGGATCCATCTATGTTGATTGCTAGAAGGTGGATGAATCTCACCTCTGAAGTCCAAACCCCATTACTGAAAAGGACCCGTGACTACAAAAGGTTTGAGGGGAAGAGATTTTAGCTATTGTTTTCCTGCAAACCTTTGGCACTGGTCACATGTTTTTACAAATTTACACACATCTGAAAATAAAGATGGCCAATAGTGACCAACTCTCAGGATTTTATGAGCGGTAGTCTTCCAATAATGATGTCCTCCACACTCACTATTATGAAATTCAGTCATGATTTTAGTTGATTCCTCTTGGTTTATGCACCTCAAGAGTATACCTGTTGGATTTTTCCAGAACAATAACTTGTCATTAATGCAGAAATTTATGGCCTTGAGCTTTAAAGATCTCCCTTGTGTTTTTCTCAAATCTGAAGGAACTGATAAATTCTGCAGAAAATAAATGATGTGACTGTAGCATTCACAGTCAGCTAGGTGAGGAGAAACCTACAAATTATCACTATCTCTTTCTTCTGAAACCTGAATTTTCTCTACATTTATACCCGCAAAATTCATCTCAAGCAACTTACAATTTCCTTCTGCCAGGAGCTTGGCAAGTCCTTAACCTTTCACAAGATTTACCGTCTTGATCTCTACATCAAAGAAAATTAACTTTTCTATCCACTTACTCATTTTTCCATCTATATTAGGTTGTATAAGCACATCTTTAATAGAGCTTGAAGGTACATAGGGTATTACCTTGGCTTGAAGAATGTAAATCCTGAAATCTTTTAATGATTTGATGAGTGCATATGGTTGTTTTTCCAATGGTTCATACTTTACTTCAGCATCTCTCAAGACTTTACTGAAGAAGGCAACTGGTTGCTCCTGACCATCAACATTTTTCTACAATAGTACAACTACAATTGTATCTTTTGAAGCAAATGAGAATATGTAAAACTCTTTGTCAAAGTTAGGACTGATTAAAATAGGGGCTGTCATGCTATCTTCTTTGATAGCATTGAAATAATGTTTAGATTCTTTAGTCTACCTAACTTCAGAATTCTTTCATAACATACTAGTCATGTGTTTGGTAAGCTCTGCAAAGTTTGCTATAAACCTCCTAATAAAGTTTATAGTTTCAAGGAAAGACTGAATATCCTTTTTTGATCTAGGAAGAGACAAATTTTTAATGGCTTCTACTCTTTTTGGATCAATCCTTACCCCATCAGCTGAAACAATATGTCTAAGAAATTTCCCTTCTTTAAGTGCAAAATTAGATTTCTTAGGATTAAGAGAAATGCCATACCTTCTACATTTTAGGAATGCCTTCCTCAAGTGTTGCAAATGATCTTCATGGATGCTTGAAAAAACAATTATGTCATCAAGATATATCAAAACAAATATGTCTTTTTCTCCAACGAATGCAATGTCCATTGCTCTCTAGAAACTAACTCCATCGTTCATCAGTTCGAAAGGCATCTTTTCATACATGAAAGTGCCCCATGGAGTGGTAAGGGCAGTATTTTCTCTATCATTCAGATGGACAATAATCTGATTGTATCTGGAGAATCCATCAATAAAAGACATCACACTGGACCCTGACACCTTCTGTAAAATGTGTTCCATCTTGGGCAGCAGTTAGTTGTATTTCCTAGAACACTTGTTTAAATTTATGAAATCCACACAGAGTCTGATCTCTCCATTTTTCTTTCTGACAGGTACAAGTTTAGCAATCCAATCTGAGTATCTGAGAGGTATAATGATTTTAGCATCCAATAATTTCTTGATCTCTTTTTCCATGTTAGGCAGCAACATAGGACTAAACGATCTAAGCTTCTTCCTAAAAGGTTTAGTATCTTTGTTTAAAGGAATCTTCTGTTGAATTATCTCAGTGTTGAATGTTTTCAAGTCACCATATTTCCAAGCAAAGATGTCAACAAATTCTTTTAACAACTCACCATAATCAACCTTTTGTTCTTTAGACAAATGAGAAGGCAAGTTTACATATTTAGGATCTTGTTCACTGGCTACATTAAATTGAAAGACATCTGAGTCCTCTTCCTTCTTTTCCAATTTGACAGCCACATAATTATTATCAAAAATATTTTCTAAAGGGACCAATCCTTTAGGAATTTTGTTCGTGGGCAATTGAACAATTTCATGTTCTCCAATTTTACTTCTGAGCTTTGGATTCTCAGCTTGTTCATCATGTTCATTTTCCAAATCAATCTGCAAATCTGCAAACTCATCCATTACTGCAAGGAATCTGGTGAGTTCAGCATCATCTTCAAAAAACTTCCAAAATTTTACATTATCAGGGAGTGATGGCCTATACTTTAGTTGGAATTCATAGTTTAATTTATGAGGTATGGAGGTATGAAAGAGCAGGCTAAAATAGCCAATGAATCAGCTAGTTCATTCATCGCTTTAGGAACATAAGTAATCTTGAAATCTGTAAAAGCATGAATCACTGTCAAAACTTCATCTCTATAGGCTTTTAACCTGACATGTTTTTCTTGATAGGACTTATTTACCTGTTGGATTATCATATATGCATCCCCAAATACCTGCAAATTCTTAATCCTCATATCTTTAGCTGCATTTAGACCCAAGAGTAATGCCTCATATTCTGCAATGTTGTTAGTCACTTTAAAATCAAATTTAAAGGACAAGTGAGTGGTTTCTTTTGAAGGAGAAATGAATACCACCCCTGCTCCTGCTAATTCTCTAGTACAAGCTCCATCAAAGAGCATCGTCCAAAAGTCATCTCTTGCTACTTCTGTGGACTGAACTGGAGGCTTCCTAAGAAACAATGAATCTGATAAAGAATCATCAATTTGTAATATGCAAGATCCCATAACTGTGTCAACTGAATAAATAGGATGATTGGCTGGATTTTGTTCATCACTGATGATGTAGGAAATATGTGACTCTTTGTATAATGTTTTGTTTACTCCTCCAAAAATAGGGATAGTAGCATATGAGATATCCATTTGAATAGTACCCCCTAATCTCTTCATCCACGATCTTGATAACAAACATCCAAATTTGGGCGGGATATCTGCTACCACTACATCCATAACCATAGTTTTCATAGATGCTTGGGTCAAAGTTACAGCTAAATCCTTCATCATTCCAAGACATTTAACTTTTCGAGAGTCAAATGAGAGAAGATCATGGTAAGCCTTGGTAACTTCTAATCCAAGCTCATCCATAAATGCCTTTGGCATTAAGTTGTGAGAGGCTCCAGAGTCTAACAGGAAGTTATGTAATGTTTTGTCATGAATGTTCAGAGAGATATAAAAAGGTGGACAACTTTCATCTCTATCTTCTATCATTTGGCCTAAAACAATGGTTGGATTGTCATCATATATATTAAGAATATCAACAGAGGGAGATATGGACTTGGGGTCAAGAGTTTTGAGGATATCTTTCTTGAATGCTTCATTTTTCATTAACTCAGCTAAAGGGATGGGTATTTTGATTTTTTGTATTTCAGCCTCAAAATTGAAATAATAAGAGGTTTTATCAGAAAATTTTACCTCGTTTGAAGGATCTTTCAAAACACTTTACTGGTCGTTAGGGGTCTTATTTTTTTGAATTTGTTTCTTCACAGGACCAATAATCTTCTTTGGAGGAGCTGGTGTATTCTCATTTGAAGAGGTTACCTACTGATTCTCTGGTATCTAATCCTTTTTCTCGACAGGGGAAACAATATTCTTAGGAGGAGCTGGTGCACTCTGTTGGGCAGTGTTAGACTTAGATCTAAGATTATATTTTTTCTTCTCTTCCATTTGAAAAAGACCATTATCAACAGAATTTTCATCTATCTGTTCGGTCATTAATGCCTCTTGATAGTCATGTTGTGTCAGATAAGATTTCCCTATATCATTTCCAACGCAGTGAATATTTTCCTCTTCATCTTCTTGAAAATAATCTTCACCTTCGTCCATCACAACATTTTGAAGAGGATCCTTTATCTTCTGATCCTCAGTAGGATTTCTCTCTCTCTGCAAAATCTTCACTTGGTGATTATTTATCCTGAAGTTGTTGGGATTTTGATTAGAATTTTTGTGTGTATAATCATAAGTACCCCTTCCCTTGAGAGGCTGCTTGTTTTCAATTTTAATTTTAGACATCACAGAAGTTAAAGTCTCTAACATTTTAACCATCTTGTCTAATTTTGGATTAGTATTGGATAAAGAAGAAGCTTCATCTCTAGGCTTTCTTCTATCAGTGGTTCCCTTTAACTTATGAGCAACCAATATATTTGATTCCACTTCAAGGGAAAAATCTTGCATCAGAGATAGTGTAGGTGACCTTCTTTCTCTCAACAATAGACATAATTCTGAATCAAATGAATTTGCATATGTGATTTTTCCAGAGGCATCTGTGGGATTTATCTCAGCTGGTATTTTACTATACATCATATTGAACCTTTTAGTGAAATCAGAGACTAATTCACCATTTTCTTTCTTTAGATTTCCAAATTCAATAATGTAGTGCAAAAAGTCTCTTCTATCACCCCGGTGCTTCAAAAATATGTCATCCAATTGCTCTATGACAGCTATTGAACCAACATGAAGTTCTTTTAACCACTTCCTGGCATGGCCATCTAAGATTTGGACAAAAACTTGGGTCCATACATCTTCTTCCTCAATGTTAAGGTTTTCTGCATAACTATAAAAATCCTCTTTATGTTCTTCAGCAGTCACATCACCTTCACCTGTGAATTTGGGCATGTAATTCTGATAGTCTCCTATAGGCATGGCTGATAGTGGATTTGGAAATACTAATGGTGCATACCTAGTAGCTAGGATTTGTTACATCTTGGTCAAAGGAGGAGGTGCAACCATAGTGATTATTGGTGAGAGAGCTGATAAACTTTTTATTGATCCCTGAGGACTGGGGGGATTTAATTTAAAAGGGGAAAAACTCTCTGATGGGAAAGAAGTTTTGTATGAGGCTATATAAAAATTTGCAATATGTTCAGCCAAGTTTTCTTCACCTTTAGCAGACAGTTCTTGAAGAATATGCTCTATAGAGAGAAGGCTAGTGTGAATATTTATATGGTCTTCTTCCTACTGTGAGTGAAAGAATTCAAGGGATGAGGAGCTCTGATTTCTTTCTAAAGTTTTAGATGATTCTTCAACCAAATTTGAGCCTATCACTTCTTCTGCAATGACCTCTTCCTCTTGATAAGAAATAATTGAATATTCTTGGGTACCTGATTTTGAAGTTTGACCTTGAAATGATCTTCCTCTTCTGATAATTAGTTCTAGGTTGGGAATTGGTGTGACAGGTGATTCTTGCAGGTTCGCCCTGGTATTGATCTTCTTTGGAGCCAAGATGAACTTGCGGAGTCGCCAGATAGATGATTACAACCAATGTAATGTCTAATCTTTGTCTATCATCAAGTATTAGTTCTGTGTCGTATCCCAAGAAAGATGAGCTTCACTCTCCTCTCCCCGGAAACGACGCCAATTTGTTATCACTCCAAGAAACTCTTTGAGGTTGTAAGACAAATATTCTTGGTAACCTAAGGTAAACTTGTTTTTGTATTTTGTATGTGTGGATCAATGGGATAACTCAATTACAGTATGGTATTCAGATAATCAAAATGAGAATCAAATGAACCAGTGCTCTCAAGGATCAATAATCAGATGATAGCTTTTAAGTGGGTGAGAAAACAATGCTTATAAACCAAATACAAATGTAGGGTTTAATAAATAATGATAAGCTACTATTAATCAAGTTATGAGATAACCAATGAGATGGTAGTCATTCTACAGCTAAAACAACTTGAATAAGAGTACAGAAGGAAAGATGAGAATCTGACATCAATAGAGAGAGAAAACTGTGATTTGTATTATAATATGGAAAAGTCTGTTTACAATATAGTATCTTTTGTATCCAAAATCGAACCATCACTTTATCAAAATGATAAGTATTTATAACCTTTACAATAGATCTCAGATCCATGAAAAATGGATCTGGATTTCTAAATATAGAAAACAGTGTGTAAACTAATTACAATTAGGTAATTGAAAATCTACTTGATATGAATCGAACTATCTTCAAAAGGTCTTTGAAACCTAGTGCTTATCATGACACGCCCCTGATATGTCTCTGATGTGTTGACACATGTCTTCAAAACTAGAAACTTTAAATAGTTGTGAACATAGTTTTAGTTGACCATTTAAGCATTCACCTCCTACATCTCCATGAATATTTGAAACTGAATATTTCATGATTTGGTGATTGATCTTTTTGATGCCCTCTTATCTTTTAAATCACCCAAAAATCACTACGTTCGAGCTCAAATCTTCAAAATTCTTTCTCTGTGGTTTCACCAGATATTTCGCCTTAGAATTTGCTAATTCGTTGATGAAAGCTCTACTTTTAAACAAATAATTGGTTATAATTGCATCTTTTGTGCTGGTGAAAACTCTGTTTTAATCAAAAGGAAAACCTTTCGTGTTCAAAATAAAAAATCATTGTTTATTTGATTAATCTTCCTGCAAATTTACAACAACCTGTGCCAGCACCTGTAAATCTGGATGTGTGGTAATTCTTTCTTTCAACTTTTTGATTTTCCTCTTCAGGCGCTTCACTAACCACCATAAGCTATTATAATCCTTTGTGATCTTTCTCTTCTTCTTCTTATCATTTATAATTTCACGTGCCAGCTTCTCAAAAGATGCATTGGTCTTTGCAAAATTATCTAATAAAGTTTTATATATTGCCTTTATCACCCTTTCTAGAATCTCTTGATGTGCTATTATCTCTTTCAATTCCTTCATATTCTGTTATTTCTTTGATTTCTTATTTATTGAAGTTTCACCTTCATCTTTGGAAGTAAAAACTTCAAAATCCTGTGCAGGTTCCATGGAGTGCTCTGGATTTTTGATGTCTGGAATTTCGTCACCTTTTTCTGGTTTTGTGTCTGAATCTGTGTATGGTAAATTTAGAGCATTTGCCCTTTTTACTGTGGATTTCTCTGAATTTGTTTCAAAATCTAATTTCTTTTTATCTTTCTTCGGCGTTACGCTAGATATTTTCTCTTTCGGTGACTTTGGGAGAGCTCTCCTTCTCCTTGAGCTACTCTGAGGAGTTGGTTGCTTCTTGCCTGCTTTCTTCTTTTCATTCATCGGTTGAGTTTGGGTCTCAAAACCTTCCCAAAAGACAAAGTGTTTCCAAGTTCTTTCTCTCTGTCTCGATTCTTCCAAGATGATCATTTTAATCAGGCCATAATGACAAAGGGCATTTTTTATGCTGAATGGTTCGACTCTGATCCTATTACACACCTTTGTTAGGATTTTATGAAGAAAAAAAAGGAAATTTTAGAAGGACCTTCTCTGTGAAATGATCTAGGAGTATAAAGTGATACAACATCAAATTTTCATACATGCCCTATGACGTTACATATAGTTGAATGCCTTTGAACAGATCTTGCCATTCATCTTCAAGGTAAGAAACAATGATACTTTTCTTCCAGGTTATACTTCAGAACTATGTTTTGAGATATGATCTGAAATCCAAATTCTTGGTTATTGCTGTTTTAAACCAACTTTGACCTATTCTGGGTAAGTAAGTTGTTGAAGCGATGGAAGCTTCATCAACTATCAGTTCCAAAGAACCCACTGTAGCTTTCTTCGCATCGTATGACTTTGCAAAAATCTCTTCTATCGCCTGGTGATAGCCCTCCTGCAACTTTTCTACATAGGTCATACATCCTGCATCTAAGAAATGCTTCTGAACCTTTGGATGAGAATGCAAAAAAGATAAATTGTCTAATTCTTTCCTTTGAAGTAGTCCTCCTTACTTCCTTTCCATCTGCAACTTAATCACCAGTTAATTTGTACACGGTTGACACAGTAATCTTTCTTAATAAGGAAAGGGCTGGCGCTGGTGAAAATGACCCTGTGTTATCAATTGAAATATGAAATGCCATAATAGAATTTTTAAACACCGTGAGTTTGAAATAAGAAATGATGATTTGATTTGATGTCAATAGAAATCTGGTACTTTATCCTCTGGTTGTAATGATGATTAAGAGTTTGTCACATCATCAAACCCTCCTTTGTTTTCTGCATGAAATACATGATCACAACCTATCATGATATCCTGCGAGAACGTGGTGAATAGGTGTAACCACTCATTTGCTTCCATTAACTTGCCATGATGATCGTATGATGTGTGTCTAGCATACCCTTTTTGGATTTCTAAAGTCGTTGGAGAAAAACCCGAGTTAACACTTTCACCGGCTCGCTTGCTGCTGGGAGTACACTTTAGCCGTTGAAACCTGAGGCTTTCGCCAGCTAACTTCAACTTCAAAATAGATGTTAGCTGTTGAAAATATTTTTCTTGATTTTTTGAAAAGACCTTTTGAGGATCGATTTATTTCTAGGATAACATCTTAAATCCTATGTTTTGACATTTCTAAATTCCAAAAATTTATATATAACCCTATTTATAACCATGCTATCACCTACAAAATGGAACAAACTGACTGATTCATTTTGGGAGATAATAGGGGGATTCCAGGATTGGGCATTTTAGTTACTGCAAAAATTCAGTTAGATGTTGAAATGATGAATCTATAATAAAGATCGGGTAGTTGCGGTCATAGGCAAGTATATCAACCAATGGTGTTATATTTTCAATATAGATCCATATAGAAATCATTAAATCATCCATCCTCATCAAAATTGATATCCCACTATCCAACTTAGGCGGGTGAAAGTAGTAGTTTGAAATTTCTCAGAGGGCGCATGCCTCAAAATCCTAGTAGCATTTAGAGGTCTCTCCTGACACTATTGAGGAGGTTTCTCAAAATGGTCTCATTCACTCTCCCTTCAGTTGGGTTTCTTCTCGTGTCTCTCTCTGGGTTGCTTGCTTGAAGGGAGGGCATGAATTGTATAATGCCATGAGGTTTTAGGCTACCTTTCAATTCCACCCTTGACTAATACCAATCCTTATCTTATATGATATTAGGGGATAAAATTCATTTCTTTATGACCTTGACACGACATCGGTAGGCCTGATATGGAAGGACCAGTCAGGCCCAGTAACCAAGACCAACCTAGTCACGCCCAGTCTTACCAACTTTGCAGAGTTGTCCCTAGTCAAGACCATTGCGTAAGATCAGGACCAACCCAGTCCGACCCTATATTCTGGTCCCCTAAAAGAGCTCTACGAAGGGTTTCCCTGCCCACGGTACAACCTCTTACCACAAAGTATGGACCATAAGAAACCAAGAAGAGCTCTATGTCCCCTTTTAGCTCTGCTTCGAAAGTAAGCTAAGTTAGGCCAAACACACTTTCCAACCATTTGTTTCTTTCGTTCTGGCGGCCCCAGCTCCGTCAGGAAAGAAATAGCACATATATAAACAAAGATCTAAAACTATGAGACCTCGCATTCTTGCTCGGAGCCACCCTTGTTGATCTCCTTGGCCTACCTATCGGCAATAAGTCTCGAAGCGATGTTGAACCTTTAGCTTAGCATCCCTTATCCGTCCAATGTAAAGCTTCATTTTTGACACCCTACTTCATGAGTGAGTTAGTAAGTTCAATTCCTTTCCCTTTTCGAAATAAAACGTATTGGTTTGGTGGTGGGGATGATAAAAATAAAATGGATATCTTAACAATAGTAATAGTAGTAGAATGAATAAAACAAACTAATAGTAGAAAGAATGCCAATCAATTGGATATTCCGGAAGGTGGGGTATGGGAAGGGATAATGCTTATATGAATTGATCTGAAGCAAAGAAACGCACTACTGGATCGAGCGGAGGGGGGGTTTGGTGGATTGGATATGCGTTAGAGATACTTTATCAAGAAGGAACGAATCTATAGATTGGGTTAGCTAGGTTGCCTTCATTCTCAAGCTCACTTTCAAGTTCAGTTTCACTATCACTCTCATGGTCATTCTCAACCTAAATTTCAGGATAAATCTCGAAATAAAACTCAGGTTCAAGGTAAGGCTCTAAATGTAGGTAAGCTTTATATTAAAACCGATAAGAGTTATAATTCAGAGAAGGATACAAGGAAGGAATAATATCATTATAATGAGAGTGAAGATGAAAACGATAATTAGGAGGAATATAATTCTCGATATACCTAGGACAATAATTACGATATATCAAAGTTGGAGCTGTAGGATTACCACCTAGAAAAGAAATAAGTCATAATTGAACAATAGGAATTCGACATCGGATCTCATGTCGGGTCGAGAGTGCGTCTATCCCACTCAAGATCGGTTGATCTCAGTTGTTTGTATTCACGAGGAGATAAGCGATACCGACATGTTGAAACGTCCATTGCTGGGTGCCTCAAACCCGCATGACTGGAAAGCATTGAGAGATTACATTTGTGACGGTGTTAGCCCTCAAAGGCACTTTCTTTACTGAGGCATAAGGCTACCTTAGCAATGAATCGTTAGTGTCAGAAGCTTCCCACCGTGGTAAGAAGACTGGTAGCCAGAGATAGCATAAAGAAAGAGAAAACGCAACTCCATAGACATACGTGCGATCGATAGTGAGAAAACGAATTTCATGTTGCCTCATATTTATTCCCCCCTCCCCCCTAGTTATCACATGCCAAAAATTAGTTATGTGGGCGACCGATGCTGGTTGGATTAGTTATGCAAGCAAGCCACGTTGCATTGTTGTTATTCTATAGATTAGATTATATAGGAGTCAATTCTACGAATCTGACTGAACGGTCACCATGA
>SNQJ01S0198080.1:0-17217 GCA_010110895.2 Picea sitchensis
ATGCCTTTCTTACCTTCGCTAGGTCATACTTCTAACATCTTTGTTGGGTCACATTTCTTGTCAAAACAAAGCTCAAAACAATCCTTCAACAACTGGCTACAATTACCCCAGAGATCTTGCCCAACAAATTCGAAACTGCTCTAAAGTTTGGTAATAGATATGGAAACTTTTGCACCAAAGGATAGATATGAAGCTCGCTTTGTTACCTCTGAGATATGTGTTGTAAGAAGACTTGAAAGCTTGCTTGAATACCCCTAAAATTTGCACAAGAACAAACTCCAACTTTGGCCCAGATATACCTAAGACTTCGCTGGAATTTATGCCAATAACATACCTGAGATTCGACCTCAGAACAGACCTGAAAACATGCCTTAACTGATCTTGAAATCCACCTCAAAGCAGACCTTAAGCTCACACTAAACAACCATTTACTTGCCTCAGATCTGGCCTCATATTGGCCCTTTATTTACCTCAGATTTGGCCTTAGAACATGCCTAAAATCCTCCTCAAATTTGGGCTCATAACATGCCTAAACTTCACAAATATACCCCAGAAATTTACCACAAATTAGCTTCAAAACAGGCCTCCGATATGCCTTTGAAACTTGGGTTTGATGCCTCAATTAACTCGCCCTTACTGCCTTAGATATCTCGCCCTTGCTGCCTCAAAAGACCTTAGACCTTTGCTAGATACTCCTGCGGTTTTTACCTCGGATAATTCTCACTTCATTGATGATGAAAAATGTGTTCTTTGAGCGGCTATATATACTAGTTAAGCCATCCTTTTTGGGGGCAACTTTACACATTAAAATTCAATTTGATTTTCAAGGATAATTCCAAATGGGGTCGACTTTATCATGTAAATTTAATTTCATTTTCAATATTTTTTCCACTTGGGGTCGACTTTAGGGGACTTTTTGTCCTTAGATCTGGGGCTTCTTTAGGACTAAGTCTTGACCATACCTTACATGACCATCTTTAAGAGGGCATATCTCTTCAATCGTAATGAACCACGTGGCGTGCCAACTACCGTTGGAAACGGCTTGACGAGGGCTATCAATCCATAGAGGTTTTGCATGCATTTGTAATGTCCTTCATACTTTTTTCTTCAATCAACTGCGGGGATTCTTCATCATTCATTCGGGCTCCCTTTCCTTTCTTCTGGGGCTTCTTGTCCATTGTAATACACTAACATGTATTAAAAGTGTTCATGTCAAAGCTCCTTCAAGGCTCTTCAAGTAGCCACCTCTTCATTACTAATAGGGGCTTCAAGGAGATGACTTTGCATTATCTTCTTTGTTTCTTCCAAGAAGGATGTGTTCTTCATGCTGATTACTAACGACTGACTTTGACATCAATGACAACACCATTCAACAGTTATCTCCCATCCGACAAGGCTGAGCATCATTGAGCCTTGATTGGATGATCATCATCATTGTTCGACTTCAGAGCATCTTTCAGAGTGGCAGGTTGTGCTCATACCTTAAGATCCATTGTCATCATTGGTGGTGTTCCTTCGCACTTGACAATTGTTTACATTATTGACATCTGATTAAGTGACTCTCTCCCTTGTGTCGACATCAACATATTTACCGCAGGGAGGGGTGTACATATTGGGTGGTAGAAGGTAGCAAATTTGGATGAGACCCCTTCTGTTGCAGTGTTTAAGTGGGAGGTTGTATATTGATTTGACTCCATGGTCCATTGGATAAGCTTTGGTATCACAGGTCAGTTTACATGATCTTCTTGTTAGTTTACATGGCCTTCTTTCCTTCCACACATTTACATGGGTATTCTTGGTACATGTTTGTTCAGTTTTCACGGAGCATCAATGGTATATCTTATAGAGTTGTCACAGAGCATCATTTTTACAAACACAAAGATTCATATGGTTCTCGACATCCCATAGGGGGGTCCCATCCCCTTGAGTCATCATTGTTAACCCCTAGATTTTCACCCTTGAAAATATTGAGGGTTAAGAGCCAGCATGCACTAATTTGATTGGCATTCTAAGATTCTCCCAGAGTTTAGCACTTGTGTTGAGCAAGAGGTTGGTTCCCATCAGAGACAGGTATATGACCGGTACACGATTATTTTGTTTAGAGTTAGAGTTAGCTTGGTTTCCCATGCATTTGAGAGAGATGCCTACATACATCATGTGTTGCTACTTTTTAGGAGACACGGTTTGAGTGGGTCTCTTGACAGTTTGGAGCAATTCTGAGCACATAGGGATGGTCCTTGCATGATTCTAAGTCCGATAACACTTTTTCAGGTAGCATGCAAGAACTTTCTATTTTTAGCAGTTTGAACTCCAGTCCCCAGATTTAGATGTTGAGCACATATTATTGATCATAGATACATTCCAAGTCTTTTGGGCCTTTTCCGAGATGATTTGGCACAAATTTCTACTTTTAGCGGGTTGAACACCGAGGCTCGCATGTCGATTTTGATTATGGATTCAAATACCTCGCAAAAAATCGAATCAAATGAGTATAATATCATGGACATGCGAGAACTTTATATTTTTAGCAGTATCTATTTTTAGCAATAGACACATGATGGTGGTCTCCTAGTCATTCCGAGCATTTGTAGGGAGTTTGAGTCACTTTCGATAAGTTTCAAATTTTGGGGACTGGATGACTATTTTTGGAAATTTTTATTTTTAGCAGTCATCGTCATATCCAGCAGTAACAAGTGGCATGCTCAGATTTCAACATGTGGCAAAGTATCAAGATGATGCAGCATTTACATGGAATCATGGATCAATGACGTTTTTTTAAGGATTATGTATTAAATGAGAATTAATTACACTAAAGATGTGGTGCATGGGTGAGGTGGCATTGTCTAGAGAAAGTCTAACCACTCAAGGCTAATTTTTTTCACTCTATTCCTCTCATTTTCCATATTGTCACTTTCCATGCAACCAGTTTCTAAAAATTCTTCCTAAATTGCTTTCAAACCCAAAATTTCTAAATTTTAGGAAATCCCTAAAAAATAAGGCCAATTTCCCTTTAATTCATAACTCCCTCATTCCTTAGCCAAATTTAACAATTTAACATGTGTTGAAAAGCTGAAATTATCCTCCAAACACGCTCACTCCTAACTCACCCATGTGCATTAGTCACTCACACTTATTCCCTCATGCACATTAATTTCTAAATTTCTCACTTATCCTTATTCCATCATATGCATTAAGTCCTGTTTTCTTCACACTCCTCTCTTATATATTGGATGGTCTCCCTTGGTTATTGATCCGATTATTGCAACATATAGCATACTCTTTTTCTCTCATTCTTCTCTTGTTCTTAGTCTAGTTACTCACTTTTTAGCAAAGTGATCATTGTAGTGGTTGTGGACTTGTCAATTGTGGCACAACCAACCCTTTTGCAAGTCTATCAAGAAAAAATAATTGTGTTTGTGTTCTAACCTTATTTCTTATGTGATTTTTTGCAATTAGATTAGTCGTTTTCTTTGTTGTTCATTGTGATTTATATTGATCTTTCAACCAGTTTCTTTCTCTATTTCTCGTCTATATTTCGTGTGTTAACCCTTTAGGATCCCTCCAAGCAAAAACTCTTTTCCCCACGTTTTGAAAGGTTTTAACACATTGTCCAAAACATAACTGTTGTATTTTGTAATTAAACGCATAAAATCAGAGTTAGGACAGCTGCAAATCACCCTATGGACTCCTCCTTGAGGCTAGCAAGCTCACCCTATGGACTCCTCCTTGAGGCTAGCAAGCTCTAGCCCGGGTCTGACAATTTGGGGCTTTACTCTTTTAATTAACCATTTTTTTCATGGTTGAAATAATTTTTTTCATGGTTGAAATATCAAATTTATCAACTCAATTGGAGGGTGGAAAAGTGTGCTAACACTAGAAGAACCCATAGTTCTTGCCAAGGGTTCTTGCCAAGGGTTCTTGCCAACGAGAACTGGTCCTTGGGACAGCCCTAAATTACTTGGGAAATCATTTAAAAAAAAATTCGCAGAAATGTAGATAATAAAAAAAATACCTTTATCTGACGCCTGAGACCAACTCGGAATTCTATGTCTTCTTTGAAATTTGCAAGGAAGGCTTTCGATTTCAACTAAAACACAAAGATCTCAGGTTCGATTCTCTGCGATTCCAATCCCTGGCATCTATGGTTGTTTCAAGAGACCTCTCGTCGCAGCTGGGAAATGGATTCCCGTAGCCAAATGCCACACAACACGAACTGGGTTGGGCTCCGTTACTAATCACAGTTGTAAAACCATCTTTAATTCTCGTCCATTTAATGTTGTTGTGAAACAAAATCCCCATCAAATTGATGTCTCTATCAACCGTCCAACTGGGGAGATCGAGCCACCGAATATTTCTTTGCAGGTCCCTACGAGGGTTTTGAGGCCGGTCTGGTTCTTTTATTCTCCGTCTTTGATCTCGGACGACGGATGGTTGAGATCAAACCAGAACAGTAACACCAGGCACCGGTCCACCGGGCTCCTTTCTGTTCACTGGCCCATCGAAAACATTGTCCAATCGAGTGATCGGGCCACCACGCTCGCTAAATAGAACGCCTATGTTTAAGTTTTCTTCGGTTAACCTGCCATCAGTCCGTCGGTCCCACCGGGCGATCGGGACTCCGCTCTTCTGGGCCACTGTCTGGATCGATCTGCTATCCACTCTGTGAAGAGGCTTACACCTTGAGTTCTAATACCATAATAAAGTCAGAGGCAGAGAAGCAAAACACAAATGCGGGGCTTCTGTACCCTTGTCAATATTATTCTGAGTTAAATAGATTACAAAGGAATTCCAGAAGTGTAAACAGATCTCAACGGATCTCTACCTACTCTGCAGAAAGCCAAAACTTGACTAACAGTTAACTGAGGTCTAACTGAACGAAGCTACATGTACTGGCAGACAAGGGAACAGGGAGATTAATTCTAACAAGGATGGCATCCAAGTGGAAGCTGGAAGACACAGAGGCCGACTATGAGAGGGCAATTTACTAAAGAGCTAGGACAATCTGTGTGCAACACTGGAACAAGGTGTTTATGAATACTACGAAGACAGCTCACAATGTAGAGGCATTGTGTTGAACTGAGTTATAGTTGTGAGGAGTGTGGGAAGTTGTGAGGAGTGTGGGAAGAGTTACAATGCACAGGAAACCAGAGGGAAACCAAGTTTGTAGCAGATGGATCAGAGTAAACCAAGGCGAAAATTGTCCTATGTGGGAGGGCGAACCTCGAGAGAAGCTTAGTGTGAGACAGAACTGATTTGTCCCAAATGGGTGCTGAGACTAACAACAACCAGGACGTCTGCTAAAGAAACTAGTTGCATTGTTTGCTTGGGTATTAAGAAGAACCCATCAAAATAATGCTGCTGACCAGAAATATATATCAACTTGCGGAAGACAGAGAGAGATGAAACAATATATCTAGAAATGTAAAAAGAAAGGATCTGTGCTAAGGCAAAAGATTAAAGCGATTGAGCGATTGTTGGACTGTAGCTGTCATTGGAGGCGATCTTTTATGCAAAGCTGCGAGGAACTTTGTGGCAGAATGGATGTGCAGTTCTTTGATGCTAGAGCTTCTAAAAGCGTGGCGCTAATGGAGGAGGCAGCGGAAAAGAAACAAAAATTTGCTATAGAAGGAGGGAGTCGATCCTTGATTGTCAAATGAAGCGAGGGAGCAGATCCCTAGAAAGGTTACAAAAAATTGCTATAGGAGGGAGTGGATCCTTGATTGTGAAATGAGGCGAGGGAGCATTTCCTGGAAAGGTTACAAAATCATGAAGAAGAAACAGATCCCTTGTGGTGGCTACAGAAGCCAGGAGAGAACTGCTCTGATACCAAAATGATGAGGTGTAAACACATTTCATCGCAAAAACATTCAGAAATCAAACCAATAAAACAGAAAATAACCTAGAGGATAAAATTTTATTCCTCTTCAGGCCAAATATGGCTTATATGAAGTTTTACAACTACATAATTGACAAAGTCAAAATTAACTGTCTAATCGACAATGTCAAAAATTAACTAAAACTAAAATTGCCATGGAGCTCAAAAATTAATTGAAACTAAAATTCCAGCTCAACGCGCACTTATTTATATATGTATCTAATAACTAGACTCGAAGAAGAATGCATCCCCAATGTCATATGGAGACGCACCTCATCGACATAATGTCAAAGAACGACCATGGCAGACTCTAAACCCCATAAGAGTTAACCCACACCAAGATCCTTACAGTGTGCCCAAATAAGATCCCTTTCCTTCACCGTTTTCATTTTTTTATTTCATTTTGGGTGGTTTAACAAGAAAAAAACAGCTAGCTGATTTTTGCAGAGGAAGAGGATAAGAATGAAATACCTGAATTCCCTTAGAAACCCAAATGCCGAAAATATTCATCTAAGGAGCAAGGAACAACAGCAATTTGCTGAAATTCAGTGCCTACAGCAATTCTCATATGAAACACAACTTTTTTGCTTGAAATCTTCACTTTAGATCTGTGGATTGCTTATAACTCACTTGGAAATGTTTTGATGGATGCTTGGAGGTTATAAAGATGAAAACAATGAAACATGATGACAATGAGTCAAATTTGATCTTAGTGGTGCCTTTTTCTTTTGCAGCCAAGTTTTTGAAACCATCTCAGCTTTTGTCCACATTTTGACTTTGACCCAAGTCAAAGCAAGTTTTGGGCAATTTTTTGGTTTCGACTTGTTTTCTTGGGCAGTCGAGAATCATTTGCAAGTACTCCATGTTTTTGGCAAGTAAAGCTTCTTATGTTCTAGAGTGGATGAAAGAACAAAATACTTGTTTTCTTGAACAGTCGAGAATCATTTGCAAGTACTCCATGTTTTTGGCAAGTAAAGCTTCTTATGTTCTAGAGTGGATGAAAGAACAAAATATAAGTAGACAACAATAATGTCACAGCCTAAGGGGGAATAAGAGCCTAATGAAACAGGTAGAAAAACAAGAACCGTTTTGATATTATTCTATAATCACTCCATTTATCAATAAGTCTCAAGTCTCGAGAAATTTAACTAGTAGACTACCAAAATTGAACTTTTTTTTTAACATGTAACAAAGAGCAAACATGTCACCAGCAGGATTTGAACCTGTCTGGGGACGATAACAATTCTTCCTCTCAACAACCCAAGCTAGACCTAATTGACTGCCAACATTGAACCTATCACTGTCTTTGAATACTTCAGAACTTGAAACACCATCTTCTAAAATTTATAGTGTTTGAACAAATCAATATCTCTCTTGCCTCTTGTTTTTGGTACAAGTAGTAGCCTCTAACAGAAGATATCTACAAAATAAGATAGAATTCTRCAAATAAGCCCTAAAATTYTGGAAAACAAAAAAAATGGAAATTTAAGTTTTCTTCTTCTCGATTGTGTTTTAATGAGCAAAAAAAATGGAAATTTAAGTTTTCTTCTTCTCAATTGTGTGTTAACATCATTATTGGGTGTGTGTTGTGAATAATCCCACATGCATAACAATTGTAAGACAAAGACAGTTTATAAAGCATKAGCTGCACCAAAATCTTTGCTGATCTGGAAGCTGGCTTTAGTGTGCAAGTTCCTGGCTGGATGTGATAGCATCCTCTCTCTCATGTGATAGCATCCTCTCTCTCTTTGGCTTGTGGTTGTTATCTATCATTTCTATGTGATRTTACAGGCTATCTATACAATGGCATRTATCTATGTTGCATAAATTAGATAATCAATAYGGCACTAATTCCCCTTTTACCGATCACTGGATGAATGCCACATCGCTTCTATAAGCATATGATACAAGTTCATCAAACAATAACTAACACCTACAATCAACCAAGATTTTGTTTGAACTTTGGCCGTTGATCCCTTGATGCACATTTACAGGTTCAATTCAGCTTCTAGCTTGCAACAAGTCTTCAAGGAACTATACACATTTAATCTTGACACAGGAACATTACAACACCACTTCAATTAAATAACCCAAATTAGCCCTAAATTTTAAAGCAGCAATCTCGTCAAACAATATCCTAGAAATCTGCTAAACCAGATAATTTCATGCAGAATTAAAAGAAGGCTATGAATCAAGTGGTAAATTTAACTTTTTAAGAAAAAGGAAAACTCTAATCATAATGGCTTTAGCAGCCAAAGACTGAACACAATGTTCTGTAGATACTCTCCAAGCAGCAATTAATTACAAAAATAAACTATAAACATTGAGGCTATAGTAACTTTGGTACCGAATATCTAAATGGTGACATGAAAATCTTTCAGCATAAAGAAATAGCCAGGTTTGGATTCGGGCGAGTTGCAATAGCTTTGAAGTTTATCCTAAATGAGTTTGGGCTAATTCTCCAGTTCTAGTCAAATCTACCAGCAATAAAGACTAGGGAGTTGGGACTCGGGAGCAATTAAATTCAGTGTTTTGGGGATGCTTTTAGTAAGGATAAATCCAACTATGAGTATTTATTTTTGGAAGAAGCATACAGAAGCAACAGCAAGAGATGCAGCACAAAACGCACCATCCCCTTCAATTGAGATAGCCTGTGTTCAAGACTTCCTGTAGATGCAGCAGTTAATTATTCTTAGAAACCCTTGCTGTCAGCACTAACAAGTTGTAGGTAAGCAATAAATTGATGTATTCATCATTGATCAACTGTGATGCAACTTGTAAGTCCATGGTACTTGAGAATAATATATCAGCCACAAAAAAGGAGCTTTGCGAAAATGGAACATGTGTTGGATTGAGCTTAAGCTCAATGTCATTACTCCTGTTCATATAATTCCAGTCCTAACTACGAAGAGGACTGGTTACTGGTTAGCTTAATCCAAAAAATAAAAAAGCAAATGCATTGCCCAAAACTATTCATGGGATTAATCAGAAACACTAGTGAACCAACTTATGAATTGGGATTCTGGTGCAAATAGCATAAATGGGTTCTTGGCTCAAATTTTAATGTGGCAATGTTGCATGCAATGATGACCTATAAAATGAATGAAGTGCCCCTTTGTAGGACATAAATTTAGTAATATTAGCAGTTTTAAAGAATGTCATAATTGGAAAAAAAATCACAGGAAGCAATCTCATCCATTCTTAAATTATCACATTAACAACTCTCTGAAAGTTCTCAAACTAATCTCAAAATAAGTATGTACAGAAAAAACATAAACAGAGTCTGTGAAAATTCATGTCATTGCAAAATTTTGCTTATTTTACGATGGTCACAAAGAGTAACAAAAAACATGTAAATTTTAAATCAAATTTTTCTATGTATCTTCTCTTATATACGCTCACAACACACTGCACGAGGGCTATCTACCTCACCAGACCAGTTTAAACAGAAACCGATATTTTAACTGAGCAAAACAAAAAGGAAAAAAGCATTTTGGATTTGTCATTGGAACGGCCAATCAGTATAGAGTCACTTTTAACTTTTGCAACCAGAGAAGAAACAAAGTGTCTCTGCATTCTTTCTTCTTTCTTTGCTCACTTGGCAGAAAACTTGGCTTCCTTAAATTTTCTGTCTCCTGGTTTCTAAATTTACCAGAACTCTCAAGCGTTGAGTAATCCATTGCATAGCCTATAACTTCTGCAAACCTGTGGAGACTTGTCATGTGAGGTATGCAAGATTAATGGTAGTGCTGAGTGATTTCAATATCAACGCACATCCTCGTCCATGGCACGTTGAGCAGAAGACTCTAGCCTTTTAAATGAATCATCTTGCACTCAGAGAACCAGGCCCTTCAATATATGCTTGATCGGAACTTCCAACATCAGTCCTACCTCCAAGGGTAGTCATTGAAGAATCATCAAAGATCTTCCACTTCCTTAAAGCTTGTTCCGGTGTCATTCCTAAATGAGAGTCGTCACTGTCCTCAGGCTCAACATCAGAAGGTTTCCACTGCTTTACCAACGGCCCCAGAACAGCAACTACATAACCCATGTCAGGGCGTGCATTAGGCTCTCGTTGAGTACAATGCCAGGAAAGCTCAGCCACGGAATTAATGCTTTTCAAGTTCTCATCACTTTCTCGGAGTACTGGATCTATGAATGTCCTGAGCTGTTCCTGATCCCTACTTATGTGTCTAAACCAAGGCACTAGATGAACCTTATCTTCAGACCGCTTCTCATCCAAGGCCTTCTGGCCTGTGATCAGCTCCATAAGCACAACCCCAAAGCTGTAAACATCTGATTTTGTATTTACACGTCCAGTGGCTGCAATAGTCAAGAGGTGAAACACAAATGAATAATTTTACACTTGCATTGACGAGAAAAACATCCACAATTTGCCTAATAATGAACAGACAATCAAAGGTATGACAATCAAAACTTGCCTGCATACTCTGGAGCAAGATATCCAAATGTGCCAGCCAATCTCGTTTCCACAGATGCTTTGTCTTCAGGAGCAAGCTTTGCAAGACCAAAATCAGAGACTTTGGCTCGCAGGCTGTCATCCAGAAGAATATTTGAAGGCTTCAAGTCCCTGTGAATGATAATTTTGTAAGCTAGGTTGTGTAAATACTGCATCCCATGAGCGACATCCAAAGCAATAAGCAGCCGACTGTTCAAATTGAGAGGCTTGAGCCCATTCTGCTCCCAATGGAAAAGATGTTGACTTAGCGTACCCTGAGGCATAAATTCATATACGAGCAACCTTTCATTGTTCTCAGTGCAATACCCAAGGAGTGCAACAAGATTTCGATGGCGGACCTTGCCCAGCATGCTGATTTCTGCCTGAAACTCTTGCAGTCCTTTGCTACTTACAAGCTCAGGATCCATTCTCTTCACTGCAACTATCGAACCATCCTCAAGCTTACCTTCATAAACAGATCCAAACCCTCCTTTGCCCAACAGATTTGCAGGGTTAAAATTATCTGTTGCCTTTTGAAGAACCCACAAAGGATAAACAACGTTTCCATGAGACCCAACCAAGCTGCTGCCAGCTTCACCACTCCCCGCCCCATTGATTGTAACCCGCGGAGCTGCATGAGGATCTGTCGGCAGCTTTGAGAACTTGGGTTTCTTCCTCTTCAAGAAAAACAGAATGGCAGCCACTGCAAAGATCACAAAAACAGCACAACCAACAATAATCCCAACAATTATCCCTGATGCCTTTTTTTTCTTAGAAGTCCCTGCACTATCAGCAAACCCAGATGGAGATACAGATCCACTATTGCTGCCATTAGCAGAAGGGGCAGAACCAGGAGCAAGAACGATATTGATAAACTGATTGCCCTGAGTACTAACCCCTACTTGCGTAGCAAAGCTTGGAACAGGTCCGTTCAAATTATTGTTACTCACATCCAATTGCTTCAGGCCTTTCAGTCCCGTCAAGCTCTTCGGAATTGTCCCCGTGAGCTCATTGTCATTCAACTTCAATATAGTCAAGGAACTCAAATTCCCAACGGCAGGATCTATGACTCCAGACAGCCCACGTTTAGCCAGAATGAGTGTAGAGACTTTTCCATCTGCCCCACATGTAATCCCAATCCACCCACTGCAAGGATTGTTCCCTGACCATGACTTGACAATGGTAGGAGGATACCCAACCCCTCTGAGAAAGCCCAACAGAGCACTAACCTCTGCAGGACAAGCCTCACCAGGATTACTGCTACAAAAGTAATTACCCTTATATGTAAAAGAGACCCCTTTGCTCACAGCAGGTAGAGGCCCATCAAGCAAATTAAAATCAACACTAAAATTAACCAGCTTCCCCAGAGATGCCAAGGCTTCCGGCACAGACCCCGTAAGCTGGTTATTACTCAACAAAAGCTCCTGAAGGCCCTCTGCGTCCGCAAAGCCCACAGGGATTTCGCCAGAAAAATTGTTGGAATGCAACCAGACCTTAGTGAGGGTTGTAATCCCTGCAAGCACATCCAGACCACCGCTCAGCTGCGAGGTACCCTGCTGGCTATTAGCAACGAAGACCTGCAAATTTGTAGCATTGAGGGTACTAGGAATGGTGCCCCCTAAATAATTATAGGGCAGACTGAGGAGCTGCAAACTTCCCAAAGACCCCAAAAATGGGGGAATTTCCCCCTTAAGGCTGGTGTTATAGAGTGATAAGTTGGTGAGCTGTTGGGAACCCAATATATCATCGGGCAAGCTCCAACCAGTGGATTTATTCAACGGATTATTATTTAAATATATCCCACTTAAGCTTGTCAAGTTTCTGAAAAAATCATCCGGAATGCCATCGAATTCATTGTCGTTCAGAAAGGCCACTTGCAGATTCGAAAGCCCATTGAGGCTGGGGAGCATTCCAGTGAACTCATTCTGCTGCAGGGATAGGGTAGTTAGAGACTTGAGCTGGTTGAGAGTTTGAGGAAGCTTACCTCTCAGACCGAGATTCTGCATTGAAATGCCTGTGACAAAGCCTCCGTCGCACACTATGTGCCCCCAGACCCCGCAAGCATCGTTGCCCTTCCAGTCGCTGAGAATCTCCTTGTTTTCCATGTTGTTGTAGAAGGCCTTCAGGATGGCCAGGTTCCCAGAATCTGTAACTGCACTGCATTGCCACAAAATGGGGAGCACCAGGCAAATCCTGAGTAGCAGAATCATTATAGAATGTAGATTCGTTTTCAGCGAAAAAAAGCCCAAAACTAGCATATGTCCATCTTAATCCCAATATTGTTTTTTTCACGGAACAACCCAGGATCGAAAGTCCTGCAACGTGTGGCTTCGGGGATTCTCTGAAGTATAGCCTCCTTCAGAGAAATCCGCCACAGCCGACCAGTTGTGAAATGTGGATGAGGTGGGTGGCCTGGTTTTGTGAGGAGGAATGGGAATCAGTGGCTGCAAGTGCGGCTTTGTCTATATTTGGGCAGCGGTGCACTGCATGTGTATACTCATTGAATATATGCTGGACGCCTGTCTCGGACCATCGACGCTTTATTTCTTGTTTTTTTTGCGTTGGACCGGCTTTGTTCCCGCATAACTATTGCATAAAATCCGGGCGCGCCCTTTTAGTCCAACCGAGGAGAGATCTCTGTCTATGTTGGGAATGTGTATACATATTACAGTGTACATATCACTATGATGTATACCCAGTGTATATATCGCATCGGGGGTGGACTATGGGAGAAGCTTGCGAGTGTGAGATGAGTCACATGTCCGCTGCACTTTAGGCAATGTTATGTAAGGTAGTATATGAAATTTGGTATTAGTTTAATTTTATAGAAATTTTTTTAATTGTGTGATTTTAATTAAATTTTTATATTTAAAATTAATAAAAAAATTAAAATATTATTATTTCTTTTTAGTATTTTTTCTTAACCCAGGTAAACTTTAAAATTTCGAGGTATAAGATTAGTCAATAACAGAACTCAAAACCATTAACAAAAATTGAACATAATTAGGAAATTAACCATTATCCTTCCATGATTAATATTAAAAATATTATTTTATTATACCTAAATAAAATTTTAATTATTTGTTAAATTTTATTTTATTTTTAATAACAATTTTTTTCCTATAAATCCATATTTACTGATTTCTTACTATTTACATATTATATTACTGATTTCTTACTATTTACGAAAGACAAGTTTCAACATCAAGTGACATGGCATCAAGTTGGCAGCTGTAATGGACGACAGGCTGTTCATAGATGGTGACAGCACTGCCGAGCAGAATTACACGCGTCGACGCAAAGCCTGACAATGAGATATGGCTGCCAGCCTGTCAGCCGGCGTCTGTTTTTAAAACATGGACAATGGAGATCTGCATGTGAGAATTTTATTTTTATTATTAATATTAATTCTTTATTTTTTCTTTAATAGAAATGATTCCGATGGTCAGCTTTAATTGCAAAATCAAAATAACTAGAGTTGAATAAAAGCGAAAAAGAAAAAGATAATAATGGGCTTTTTAGTTCGTTGGGAGCTTTGTGGGCCCGACTCCGGTTAGTTTAGGTGAACCACTTTATAAGTTTCCGAAATGGACAGTTTCCGGTTATTGACAGAGAAGTGTTTGACTAATAACGTGTGTCAGAAGTGCATGCATGTGGAGGTTGCGTTACTTTCTTCTCAAGTAACCGTTTTCATCAGCTTACACCCCTTTACTCATTATACATGTAGGCTTAAACTCCACCTCTGATTTGGGGTCACAACTTGAGTACAAACATGTGTATGTTGTGAAGGGATTATGGTTGTTTCCAATCAATTAATCATTTTGGTGAAGGGTTATTGTCTTTACTAATATTTATTAGTTAAAAAATAGTGGTTAAATTTTTATTTTTATTTTCACTTTATTATCACTGAAATTTAATTATAAATTTTTGCTTTATTAGCATTAAAATATAGCATTATTTCAAAGAAATTAAATATAGAATTTCTAATTGTTAATTATTTTATTTATCAATCCCCTGGATGGAGTGTCACCTGGCCAGCATCAGGAGACAACTGGAATGGAGAGGCCAGGGCAGTTATTAACCCTAGCCACTAGCCCACTGCTTATAACCACCGAATGGCTCACACCTCGCGGACAGTAATGGTAGTGCGCCTGGACAACCATGTAGGGTTAATGGCCCCTCGCGCAAGCCAGACCAGGCATACCAGGCATAGGGAGGTTGTCAATGCGGCTCTAATGGCTAGCCCTCCCATCAATTCGCGGAGTACTAAGCGAGCAATTGCCCAGGTGAACTCATCCTTTTCCCCTCCGCATTTGTGCATGCTCCTTGGCTCCTCTGAGCATTTTTTCACCATCGCCCTCTGCAACTGTGTTCGCTCCATTGCTCTCTCTAGCGAACTTTTACCTTACCCTCTCATCACCCCGCTCCATTGCTTTGTCGCCCTCTGCAACTGTGTTTGCTTCATTGCTCCATTGCTCTCTCTGGGGAACTTTTACCTTTCCCTCGGCCTTCAAAAGAGTTCTCTCTGCAATTTCACCTGCGCCTCGGTTCTTTTGAGCTCCCCCAAGCATTTTCCAACTGCCTCTCCACCCTCATCCCTTAGACACTGCATTTTTTCCACCATGCCCAGAGAAAGGGGGAAGTCTAAGAGAGGTGCGCAGTACTATAGCGCCCTCTCTAGGCGTGACAGACTTTCCCCCTCCCAATTGGCTCTCATTTCCTGTTTCTCTGGCCCCAGGCACAATAGCCAGGGGACGTCGACATCTCCTCCGTCCTCCCCACACTCCTTCCATAGCAATAGCCCAACTAAGGAGGAAGCGCCACCACAGAGCGAGTGCATTCCTCTGCCCACTAACCTTCTGGTCCCCCCAAAATATAACCCACAGGGCCCATTTTATGGTGACGACAGTTGCATGGTGGAGGAGGAATCCCCCCCAAGTTGGCAAGTGGAGGAGAACACGGTGGTCGCTAGCAAGGACAAGGAAGAGGAGCGGCCTCAGCTGATCTGAAAATAGGGGGTTGACTTGTTATGCTATGCACGCACCCTCTATTCCATTAAAATAAACTTTACAGGACCTTGCTCAATGTGTTAAAATATGCAAGATAGATTATGTGCCAAGTTTATGCATCTTCTTTTAAATGTTCATGTGTGAGGAATTTTTCCTTTAAATGGTTAAATATGTGTTTTAAATAAATACTCAGCAAACATAACTTGCAGCAAATAAACCATCAAACTCACAACAATAACAAGATGATAAAGGAGTTCACCCCTCTCTGGGCTACATCTCCTTGAGCCTCCATCAATGGACTTGGCTCTCTGGGATTAGTTTGTCAAAGATTCTTTTACAAGATGTTGCTCAACTCCAATAGAAATTATGACTGTACCATTGGGATCAGAATACATAAAAACCCCAAAAATGACTAATAGAACTCTGAAAACGGATCATGGTTCATCCGGGCATGACCTCTTCTACATGTGGCCTTGAGCTTCCCTGAGCTTCCTTGTGGCAAAAACACCTATAAAATTCCTCAAATGGATCTGAAACCTATTCCAATGTGTTCAGAGCATAATAATTAGCCAAAAATGACTATTCAGTCACAGAAAACAGACTTTGGTTCATCTGAGCATGACCTCAATCAATGAGGGCTTTAAGCTCCCTAGAGCTCTCTGAAACTTCAATGGTGAAAAACCTGCAAAAGAAGTCTTCAAATGGCTTTGAAAACAATGCCAATGGATTCAGAACGTCCAAAAACCCCTAACTGGGCTTTTTTGGAACCTCATTTGGCCAAAAAATGAAGAAGATAGGCCTCCTGCCATTTTCTTCCTTCAAGCTTGTTGTCTTTGGTTCGCCAAAACGCACCTCTGTGTGGCCAACCTAGTACACACGCTCAAAATCGTGCTAAAACCTAGCATTGACGCATAACAGAAGAACGAGCAAAACTATCGAACGGTTAGGGTGTGCCCAGCCCCTAACCACCAATACAATGGTCATGTGGGTCACCATGTGACCTCGCGCAAATACAAAAAGGGCTGAGTTTTTTTAAAACCAATGGTTAAACGCCACGTATCGAGCCCGTGGTTATGGTCGTTATAAAACTCTCGCGCGCAAAGAGACAGGGTCATATTGCAAGGGTTATGCGACCGGGGTTGGGGCTCTGTTTGAAATGTGAATTCGCGTGCGTTCTCCGTGTGACAAAGGGTCATATGGTAAACAATACAACCGCGGGCTGGGGCTAAGCCCCAGCCAGCCCGACCCCCCGCCGAAATGTATACAATTCAAACTCAAATATTTTTAAAACCATATATATAATAAGTAACACCGTGTGGCACGCCGGTCGGGCGGCCATTGCTAAAGCGCTTGGTCCTTGGGGAGGTCCGGGGTTCGATCCCCACGGACTCCAATAACCTTTTACCACCATTACCAAAAAACAGGGTGCCACGTGGCAACCCATGTCTGGGCCACGTGGCATTGTACAACCAACCAAAAATTGCCACGTGTCGCAATATCATTTGTCCAAAATATGCCAACTCATAAATGACACATCAACACTTGCCACGTCAGTGGACGTACCCCTGCCACGTCATCCTGTACGAACTATACGGACTGTACAGTCAGAGGTTTTTTTTTTGCCTGTTTGGCAATTCGAACAGAACGCGATATCTCACTCATCCGACATCCATTGAACCCAAACGAGTTGCTTTGGGTTCGTAACGACGAGGGCTACGCACCCGTTCGTTTTGAGGCAATTCCAAGAACTTTGATTTTTGAGCTAAATTTTGACCCCTGGTCTAGATTTTGATCACGCCTTCCCACTGAAAGGCTTTTGGACCCACAAAATCTTATGATTATCTGTCTAAGCTTCAACACTCTTCTGCTTTCAA
>SNQJ01S0198081.1:4308-17218 GCA_010110895.2 Picea sitchensis
CCCACACTCAAATCCACTTACCACCTACCCCCCCCTCCGGAATCCTGCCAAACCACTACCCAATACCACCTATCTCACTCTTCCACCATACCCCACTATCACATGTCACACGTCACACCCCACATACCCGTTATCCAATAAATTCCCTCCCCATGACTGTTAATTTCCACGTCATCAACCTGCACCATAACGGACACCTAAATTTCACTATCAAACCCCGTTTCTTCACCCCAATGACACTATTTTTTTATGCATACACTGTGGAAACTGCGCCAAAGCTAGCTTTCAAGCCAACTTCCACAAAGGTTCATGGTCAACAGGAGAAATTAACCCAGTTAAATTACAATCCACCATTAATCCACCTTAAAATTCTGTTAGTCATGGCACCCAAAGACAAATCCATTTAAACCTCTGAGAATTTGTTTCTTCCCCCCTCCTTTCTAACTAGATCACATCCCCCTAGCAGATAAGGATTACAAGACTACAAATCCGAAGTGTGAATTCTACTTCTTCAAATTACACTTCTGGATAAAGGATATATTCCTAGATCAGAGCGACAAAATTAGACTTTGGGAGTCCAATTTTCCCCTGTACATGTTCCCTCCGACCTTCCACTTCCCCGAATTCAGTTTGAAATTCCAAGCCCATTATCTTCCCAGTCAAAGGGCCATAATTTCCTCTCTTGGCAAAACCCTATTCACCATTACCCATGAATCAATTAAACATATTATATAGATCCCAAAAAATGACTCTGCAATCCCATTTTTTGTCGAAGCCTTGAACGACCTCCACCAGAAGCTCTCCTTCCCCCAAAGAGCCCAAATTTTTGAGATCTTTCTGTCGGAAGACGCACAATTACCCAAAAAAATCCTCCCTATCCATCTTCCATTTTCTCTGTCAGAGCCAACCATATTATTTCTATCCTTTGTTACCTTTTAGGATACTTCTTAGATGAATGGGTTGATGAACCTATCTTAGGTTTTTTGTCCATTTTTTCCACAGAATAAAAAGCCACAGTTCAATTTGATTTTAGTCAGTTTCTAGCTGATAACATACATGATCAGTTTTTTAGGTTTTCAACATAAGGAATGTTCATATATTCCTCATTATTGGTGTATCTATTCTTTTTTTCAGTCAGACAAGTTTCCATGTGCTTTTCAGAAATTGAATCAGGAAGGAAACCCATAGCCAGTGACTTCATGGACCTCACTAGTGAGGAAAAATTCAAATGAATTTAGCTTCAAGGATTTCATTGACCATTTTTATCACCCGGTGTTTTGCATGTTGAGCAACAGAACAAAGATAAGAATCAATGAAGAATTTAAAAGAATTCTTCACCACTCTGATCTAGCCAAAATAGGAGATTGGTATCTATATCAAAGCCACACTGAAATAAAAGTGTATGGATGTGAGATGCCACCATACAGACTGCCAAAATATCTCCCTATAAGGATCTTTGCATTGGAATACATTAGGAAGATGGTGAAATCTGATGGCATCTATTTTGTTTCAGTCAATAGGAAACAACAACTCGGAATCAAGACCCAAATTGGATCTTTCATATGCAACAATAGAGCTGCAGGATAAGAAGAAAACAACCTCTTGAAAAAGATGATTTTTACTCAGAGTTTCACATGGAATTATGACCCATTCAGTGTCATCTGAGAGCTCAGGGTCAAACAAAGGACCACTCCTTATGCTCGCATACATAATCCATAGATGGAAAAATATATGAACCAGACACAATGGAAAGAGAAAACTTTGTTGGAAACAGAAGAACAACCTCTCCTTACCACTGATTCACATACCAATACACCTTAAATAAAAATAGAAAAAAATAGAAAGGAAATAAGTTTCCCCTTTAGTCACAGAGGTGTCAGCTAAAGACTTCAAAGTCTACAAAAAAAGGGCCAAAACCAGTCACACACCAGACCTGATCAAAGAAGGATAAATACAGTCCACCATAGTCATGGAAGGACCAAATTCCTCAACCTTTTCAGACAGTTAGTTCATAGTGTCCACATATTCATCTAAAAAACAAACAGACACTACCCTATCAATTGAATCATCCCATGAGAAAAAAGACTCAAATATCTTTGACAAGTACAAACAGATCAAATAGAGGAATCAATGCCTAAACAACATCACATATGATCAGTTCTAGAAGCAGACATCTACTGCTCAACACAGACTCATGTTAGCATTTGACACAGAGAAAGGAAGAATGAAAATGACATTCCTGCAAGCACAAGTTCCACATCCCAAGACAAATGCTGAGTACAAGAAGACTTATTTTGAGTTTGATGTGAAGGAGGTCCATCCAATGTACCAAATGGACATGCACAGGAAAAAAGGGGAAATGATATTCTCCACCTTGACAAACACCTCATTGACTGCTTCAAAATTGCAGGTGTCTCTGAATAATGTTCAGTCCCAATTGAAGCTTGAGAAAATCTCTTCTCTGGCCAAGGACAACAGGATCAAATCACTAGAAGAATTGGTGTTGAAGATTGGATATGACCCATCAAATGTCAAGGCCACTGAGGAATTATTGAAGAAGAAGAATGTTGATATAGCATCCTTGATAAATAAACTGAGGCTTCCCGCTACTAAAGATTCACAAGCAAAAGAGATGGCTGAAACTGAAGGCCATAAAGAAGAAATGTTGAAGCTTATCATGGAACATAATGCATAGATAAGAGAGATGGAAGAAGAAATGGAAAAATTGATAAAGGAGAAATAATAGAGTGTGAAGATGGCCATTATCCCACTAGAGGCAGTCCCTTTGATAGGAGTTGGAATAGAAAAAGAAACTACATGAGTAGATATTCCATCAACAATCCTAGTACAAGTTTTCCGATGCATCTGAGAAACTTGTGAAGTCTTTGAGAGACATGTCCCTCCAAGGGGAGGAGATCAGAAAACTAAAAGAAGAAGTAAAAAACCTCCAAGAACTGAAGTCTATGTTCTAGACTAGTTATCATGCAGAAATGCATAAGTCTCAAAGACTTAGTCAACAACTACAACAACTACAGAAAGAGACTGTCATGGAAAAGACCTTAGCTGAAGCTAAGGAAAACATCTGGGTGGATATCAACAAGTCTATGGAAGAAATATGGCCATCCATATAGATCATCTTTGAACAACATGAATTGGTATAGAAGGCTAGAGAAGCAATTGGGAAAATAAGAGAAGAGTTAGGAGAAAGACCTACAGAGGTCACTGAACTCATCAAATTCCTAAACTCCAAAAACAAGCAGGAGTTAGAATAAATGGATATTGAAGACAGGACAGAGACCATCCTTGAGATAAAAAAAGTTCATTACTAAGAAAGGATTAATGTTGAAGCTACAAGATAAGGCTCAAGTGATGGACATTGGAGTGCAAATATTTTTCATTAAGATTGAAGTACTACATAAGAAAGGTATTCCTGGACTATTAGTACTCAATGACAAGCTAATCACTCTGTCAGATTACAAGCAGAAGATCAGTGCAGTGGAAAAAGATATTTCCAAATTTGTAGGGATACAGGGAAGAATTAGTGGTAAAGATTTCCTAGAGACATTACAGTTGGACCTGAGTATTCAGCATGAGATAAAACATATCTTCATCACCAAGCCCACTTTTGCTAAGTATACTGAAATGGATGAGATATACATAAAGTTACTCAAGGTTTCCATCCCAGGTAAAAAGAGATGGGAAGATATATGTTCTTTACTTGAGTAAAGATAATTTTAAGGTTCGAGACAACATGGATAACCCAACCAAAGTCAAAGATATGAATCATCAACCACTTTCCACAAAATCAACACCAAGGATCCAACAAATCAACAAAATTCCTATATTTTGTAATTTGAGATCTAATAAGTTAGATATTTTCTCGATAATATCCTAGTCATTTATGACATGATCTGATGTAAATAATTGTACAAATACTTCTTCCTTCAATGTATTGAGGGTTGATTTTTTCACCCAGGAGATATTGTGTAAATTTTACAAAGGATCAACCAGTAATAAAACATGCTTGTTCATAGGATACTTGTGTCAAATTGTTGGTGATGTCTCTCTATCTTTGTTGAATGTTTTCTTATTCTATGCGATCATTTATGTATTTCAAATTCTAATCATTAAAAGGAAGTCCATAGAATAGAATTTATCTTGTATACTTTGTCTCTGATCTTTTAATGATCTATATGTTTTCATCTGAAATTGAGTAAGGACATTATTAACTGCTCCTTTTCTTAGTGGACTCCCATGTCTTTTATGTCTTATTCACCTCATTTAATCTCAATAGATCCAACATTTGTACTACCCTACCCTTTGAATAAAACATCATAAAAATTTGAATCCGATCTTCATCTTTAATACAGACCTCATAGCCCAATGGAAAACTAATGCATTCTTTCAGCCAACTATTACAAAAAAACAAACAAATTTGGACTATCATAACTAGCCTAACATTTAAAAACTTAAGCAAAGCTAACTATTACAGAGAGATCCCTCTGTGAAGTTGTGTTGGGCTCTAAAGATGTCCTAAAAGCAACCTTACATTAATGTATCAACCAATGATTCGTCTTTTCTTTGAAGAATATCAACAAAGTCTATGCAGATAGTTGTAGAGGTTAAAATCATGTACATAATTCAATTAAAGCAATTCAGAGGTTATCAAAAATCAAGTTCCTCACACACTCATTAAAAACTCTGAAACTAAGAACTCACTCAACATAATTGTAATATGATCAATAACATACCATGAATCAAAACATTAATCAGTTTGTTGAATTCATCTAGCTAAGAAACATTAATTTTAATCTGCAAACACACTTAAGGAATCAATCTATCAATGATTATTTAACCCACTGGAAAAGAACAACGATCTACTGCATATTTAAGAAGGAACAACAATTGTGAATTTAAACGAAAGGAACAACAAATGCGAATTTGATAAAAGGAACAATGTATGCGAAAATGAAAGGAACTCTCAAGCAATAAACTAACAACAATGGGAATGGAACAACAATGCGATAACCTTCAAATGAAACATCTATCCTCCAATGCTTGAATAACATAACCAATTCATAGAAGAATCAATACGCTCATGAATTTATCTTAATTGTTCCAAGGAAATTCAAATCAAAAAACTAAAAAAGAATAGATACAAATACAGATGAGACAATAGCCCGACTTATTACGGTCTTTAGAAGATGTATTGCTGCTAAAAACTCAGTACGCAAAGATTATTAAAACGCTCAAGGATTTCATTGATTCCATAACTGATCAATCATTTACACTGGATGGTTGTACAAAATGTCAACAATTCATAGATCTAAATGCTTGGATAAATTTTCTTGGATATATTTCTATTGTTCATCATCCTCTATTTATTACAATGACATTGGGTAAATCAAGCTATCATGAAAGTGTGAGATCCTTAGGATTTCTTTTACTATTTATAAAGATTACAAAATGGAGAATCAATCTTCCTCAAAACCGCTTTATGCAGTTCCTTTGATCTTCAATAGCTTATGTATCTTTGGGATCTCTTTAATTATCTTGAGGTAACAACAATTGTCCATTTTCAGCAATAAAATTAAACAATTCAAACCGAAATTTAGAAATTATCTAATATCACTCAATAACATTTCCAGAAGATTTTTTAATCATTTTCTTTCCTAATTACTTCTAATTAATAGAAAAAGTCATCAAAGAATATATCATAAACCATGGTAATAAGGAGAATAGTTGTACCTTTTTCACAACTCAACATACCCTCCAACTTACCTTCTTGCATGTCCTCATGAAAGTTGAGATCTTACATGTAAAGCGGTGATGTTGAAGGGAGGAGAGGTGTTTTCTCTAGGTCTCATGAACCCATGCTTACCTTTAAGAACCAAAATCCAACATCTTCCTCCCCTTTTTATGAACTTCATAATTACTCCGATAACCCTATTGAGGATACCAAATAATGGGAGGATTATTTTGCATTAATGAGGATACCAAATAATGGGAGGATTGTACCTGCATCCAATCCAAGAAGGCCCTTCATATAGGATCATGATGGAATACCTCTCTAACTTGAAGGTGGATGCATGAAAATTTATGAATCCAAATGGTTCCATGTTCTTGACTGCATTTGAGGAGACATCCCATCTTAGTTTGGCAGCAAAAATGACTTCTTATTTAAGCTCTCTAAAATACTGTAGACTTGAATGTACAACATGTTTATGGATGGGAGATAAAGATTCTACAACATTGTTCGTCTTCATTAATTTTTTGTGCTGCATAATGGTTTTAACGGTTTTAGGAGGTTCCCCTCTGATCCATAGGTCTAGCCCAGTCTCCATTTTCATGAAAACCTTGTGTGCTTTAGCCCACCTGGTTTGGTTTTTGGTAAATAAAAAGAATGCCTGAAACTGTATGTCCCCAATGAAAGGACTGAGGTTCTCGTTCCTGTTTTCTCCTAGGATGAAGTTGTGAAGGTATAATCCACACAGAAAGTATTGTACTTCATCCTCTTGTTCTCTAAAACATGAAACAAAATCAGAAACAGTGGTAAACGCAAAAGTTTTTCCTTCTCTAATAGCTTGTATTCTCAGCATCATACAACTTTCTAATAGAAATAAGGTGTAATTAGTAGCAGGGGCCTTGCAAGCTACTATATCAGAATAAACGGAGCAAATTTCTTTGATTTTCTCCAAAGCTCCATCTAACTGGCCCTGTACTTTCTTCACCTTTCCTTGAGCTTTGATGAGCTTAGCAAAGGTCTCATTCTTTGTTGCTGACATGGATTGAAGTTGTTTGACAACTTCTTTATGTTCTGCCATTCTTACCATTTCACTTCTGCATTGAATCAGGGTTTGTTGGGATTACACCAGTTCTGCTTCCAACCTGCTAATGATGGCATCATGATTAGTGGAGTGAAATGATTCATCGGTCTGAATATATTCCTCTATTGTTGTTGGAGCATGTTTCTAGGTTCCTATCTCAATTGTTTCCAAAGGGGTAGGAAGATCTGTAGGAAACACTCCTTCAGTTTGCACAACTATTTCTTTTGTGGTTGGAATCTCAGTCTGAGCTTCTATTTCAGTTGTTTCCAAAGGAGCATGGAATTATGTTTGTGTTCCATCAGAACTGGTGTGGATTGTTCTTCTGGGAAGTGGATTTATTCCCTGTACTCTAGGCCTCTTGGATTTCTTCTTCTCATGGGCCTTATCAACCTGTTCAAATTGCTTCCTAACTTGTCTAATTATTTCTTTTAATTTGCCAACTTTTTTTTAACACTTTTATCCTCTTAACCCTTTTCCTCAATATCTTGTTTTCATGTTTTAATTTTCTAATTTTATTGTTTCCTTTGCCTGTTGTTTTCTTCTGTCTATGGATAATTTCAAGGTCTTCCCCACCTTGATCAGCTGGTGACTTCTCCCATGTTTCTTATGTCTTCTTTGTTTGTTCTAAAGGACTATTTACCTCAATGTGAGGTTCTAGTTGTTTTGTTCCTTCGGGAGATGGAATATCCATATCAGAAAGATCCAAGACAGGGTTTGAATGGGAGGAAGTTAGTGCTTGGGGTTCTCCAGACCTGTCTGTGTCTTCAGCAATTGATGTCCCTAAATTTCCTAGTACTTGAGCCATCTCTACTTCATAAATTCTGAAGAAATGTTCTATAAGGCTTTCGAGTGATGGTTTCCCTATCTGTACAGTTTCATGACTGTTTTCATGTGAGGGTTGTTCTGTCTGTACTATTTCCTGAGTTTCTTCAGGATGTACTATCTTTTTACACCTTTTTTTCTCAGTGGAGGTTTCAGGGACATAAATTGTCCTATGTCTCTTCTTCTTTGATGTTTCTGCTTATATGTTCTGAGTTTCTACTAATTTTTAGGGTACTGGAATTTCCATTTGGGAGTTGTCTCCTTCTACCTGGCCTGCCTCAATTCCATGTGGGGGGATTTCATGGTGGATTTCGGGTTGTTCAATTTGTAGGGGCTCAATTAAATCTCCCCAAGTGATTTTTGTATGGCTCAAGGCCCTGTTTACTATTAATTTTAATATTCACCATTAATTTTAATATTCCATGGTGACTAATTATATTGACAGGGTCTTTGGCCTTCTGGGTCCTTGTAGAAACTTCATGCAACATGGAATTTAAAAAGAACGGAAAAATTATCAGTGACCTTTTTTAATGTTGCTATCATTTTGAGGTGACACGGTCTCACCACATCGTATATCCCATCACATGTGATATACCTATGTATTACTCCTACTATCTCCCCCCATGGCTCACTGAGAGCAGTGGGATTGAGTCCTTTCCCTTTTTTGTCAAGTTCTTCTCCTGGTTCCGCGAAAGACTCCACAACCTCCTTGAGTGATGTGTATTTCCCGGTCCACTGTGTTCGTTAGTTTGGGAGGCCTGCTACCTCCACTATAATTTCCTTAGTGACCGAAATTTGTATGTCTCGAATCACCTGGACTCCCCTCTGTAAGTTATGGAAAAATGCTAACGTGATATTTATGTTGTATCGCTGCAATCTGTTGAAATATTTTGTCCACCCCAGATGATGTAAAATTTCCCTCACTTGGTCGGTTACTTGCAACAATGTGGGCTCTCGGTGGATGCTTCATCCTCCCATGTCCTCTGTAAACAAGTCATCACAACTATCATTCCCAGTTGCAAACTTAGTTAGACCATCTTGTGGGAAAATATTACCAAAAATGGTAAAAATCACAGAACAACAAACATATATAGAAATACGAATTTTATCATTAATTGTAATCATTATGATCTCTCAATAAACATGCAGAGTATCCGCCCCTTGATAAATGAATAGGTCAACCTCAACTGTCGATATGTCCAAGTGTAATGATGGCAAGTAGTTCATGTGAGGGGTAATTACTATGCTTTTTCCACTGGGAGGACAATCATTACTAATCTTCCAAAGCACTTTAATGGTAATCATGAACAATAATCACTCTTTTTGTGGGAAGTACAAGTTCAAATACCTATGTTCAAAATGTTTTAAGGAAAAAGATTCCAAGTAGTCTAAATTTGTTCACGTGTTATAAATATTCCACATGTCATAACTTTGTTACTTTCCCTTGTTATTGAATATAACCAGAATGATAGCCTCTTTTTAAGAAAGGAAGTCTAGGAACACAAAAAAAAAAACTTAGTGTATCTAAGATAAAATTCCATACCACATGCAGAGCCACTACTGGCAGTAGGCATCCATAGCCTCGACATGGTTTCCTTTTAACCCATAGATGAGCGTGTATCCTTAATAAATAGTTTGAATTGTCTTTTCCCAAAAATACCACTATCTTGGTTTGGTAGCCAGATAACGATAATTCCACTCACTAGATCATAACCTAAGTGAACAAGCCAGCTCGTGATGAGGCCTCTTGTCCTTTGACGAAAAAATGCCAAAGGCCATTTCCCTGGTGTGGTGGCCGTAGTGGGAATGTCACTTGTGTTATTATATTATGATTGTGGTAGGTTGGCTCATGATGAGACCCCCTATCCTTTGTGGGAGAATTTTATTTTCTTTATTTATTTTTAATTTTTATTTTCGTATTTTTTTTAATTTTTTTTAAGGGAGGCTCATCTACTCCTTAAGAGTGTGGGATGGCATAAGAAGTGTAAGAATTCCAATTAAAAATGTGCCTTAGAATCCTTATTATGATATGAAGGAAAATTATCATTCAAGTATACGCGTGTGTATATATATATAGGGGAAAAAAATGAATTATGGTGGTTAAAGGATTATGAATAGTATTAAGATAATTTAGAGAAATCAATCCAAAAAAACATTTGATAAGGTATGCTAGATAGTCCACAAAAGAAAATGAGAAATCATTACTATGATAATTAGAAGTGGTGTTGAAAATTAGTTAGTGAAGTTTGTACCCAAAGGAGTGGATAAACGTATCAGAAGGACACGTTGTTGGTGAAAAATCATTATTTTTAAAAGGAAAGGAACAAAAACACCGCAAAAAGTAACAATAGTTGTTTCTTTTTTAATGAACAACACTACCTAGAAAGAAGGGACGAAAATTGCGACAAAGGGAATGAAAGTTGTTTCATTCAAATGAACAACACTACCCACAAAGGGAACAACAATCGCAACAAAGGGAACAATAGTTGTTCCGTTCAAATGAATGACACTACTCGGAAAGGGAACATCAATCGCAACAAAGGGAATGATGGTTGTTATGTTCGAATGAACAACAACAATGATGTTCAAATTTTCACCATCTAATTAAGTAATTGGAAACCTCCCACAAACATTTTTGTTTTAGCGAATCTAGGATTAATTAGTAATCAACTAAATTCATTCAATTTTTATGGGTAAGTTTATTCAATGCTCAAAGCATTGGATCGTTTGTTAGTGTCACGCATTCATTTTCTATTTATAACAGCCACACATTCTTTTAGTTCAATTGCCTAACTTTTTGTTGTGGAACATGACATATTCATTTCCTGTGTAAAACAAGGTTTATATTCAATGGATTTTTCAAAGTGAGACAGGACAAATTTGAAGTTTGAATAAGGAACATAAAAGAGTGTTAATTATATTCATTACAATCATATTTTCTGGTTTTTGTTCTCCAAATTTTCTTATAATGAATTTCCTAGGAAGTAAAAAAAAAAAAAAAACTCAATCAAATATTTAAAAAAAACTATATACAATATGTATAGTTCTTGAAGAACAACAATTTCATGGAACTAAAGCTGTTGGGTTACCTTCCCATCTAGCTAAAATTTGAACAGTAGGATCATTACTTACTTCTTGGCAAAATGATTATTTTGAAAGTGGTTGATGGTAGAGTCGTAGCCGATGTCAATTTACTAGAAAAGGAGAACCAGACCCGTCAATGGTAACTAAAGTGACAGTGCCATTATTATGAACTTTATTGATTTCATATGGTCCCGACCACCTTGTTTGCAATTTTCTAGGAAAATATTGAAATATGGAATCATAGAGAAGCTCCTAATCACCTTTCTGGAAGGATTTCTTCTTGATATGCTTATCATGCCATATAGCTCCCTGTTGCTGAATAAAATTTATGCACTGAAGGGAGAACATGTGTGCTTCATCTATCTCATTGAGATGTTGTAAATGCTATGTGTGTGCTTTGGTAAGATCTAGTCCAATTTCCTGGGCCATTCTTAAAGTTTTGATCTCAAATTCGATTGGAAAAATAGGTTATTTTCCAAAGACAAGATGATAAGGAGAGTATCCAGTAGTGTTACACCATGTTGTGCGATAGGACCATAAGGCATTTCGAAGCTCGACTGCCCAATTTTGACGGTTTTTTGAGACTGTTTTTGTCAAGATTGCCTCCAAGACTTTATTGGTACTTTCCACTTGTTTGTTTTCCTGTGGGTGGTATGGGGAGGTAAATCTATGTTTAATGTGATAATTACGTAGAGTGGTCATGATTTTATGGGCTGTAAATTGCGACCCTCTGTTAGTGATTACTTCCCTGGGTAATCCATAGTGTACAAATAATTCAAAGAGAAACTTAATGACTGCTTCCTCAATTGCGTTTGGAAAGGCCATTGCTGTTAAGCTCTAATATTGGCTCATTACCCCTTAATTGGGGCATATTATATTAGTAATGTTATTTTATTTATGTCAGCTTTAGGCCATTAGTTGTAATTATACCTCCTAGTCTCCTATATATACCAAGGATACATTTTCATTTTGAATCATCTTGTACTTGAACATTTAAGGGGGGTAAAAGGAGGTTCCCCCCTTGAAGAGGCTTATTATCTAAAATTATATCTTTTTCAAGGCGTTGAGTACTTTTTCTGAGGTTTTTCTATGCTATATTGATATTTTGTTCTTAACATATGGTATCAGAGTTTAAGGTCTTGGGGTTTCGCTGCTACATCTGATACACCTTGGAATTTTCGCTATAACCGTTTTTCTACAATGTTTTAGAAGGAACCTCTTGGAGGATATTTAGAATATGGATCAAGGTATGTTGGGCTCAAAATTCAGATCCTGAGACATTACACGTTTGGAGATATAACTTGTACAAGATAGGGTTCTGGAATCATTCTAAACTGAGTCACTACAAAATTTTCTCTATAAAATCTTTTCTGTAACATTTCAGACCCTGAAACCTAGAGGCTATTTACAAAAATTAGTAAGGTATATGTGGTAAAACATTTATCTTATGGGGCATCATAAATTTGTAGATACACCCTGTGTAAGATAGGGCATCTAACTAGTCCTATTGACTAGTCTCAAGAAGGTATTCCAAGTAAAACAATCATAACTTCTTCCTAGAGTATCCAAATTGAGTGGGACTAGTTTCATTGGATCATGGATAGTCTATAGTATTTCTAGTGCGTGTTTCAGAATTTTATATCAATTATTTTGTGTGGGGAATGCTATACAAGTGAGATCTCCTGGAAAGGCCAAAAATCGAAAAGTTGTGGGGAAGTTACCATAAATTCCACTTGGGACATCCAATTTTGATCAGACCTGTGGAATTGAAGAGACGAAATATCATAGAACTACATAAAAGAAAGTTTCATACCTAGAAGAGCCGAAACTTGGGAGATACCACAAAACAAATGTTGTCTAGCAGAACCACCTCAAAATCAAGGTTCAAAAGTGATACTTGGCCAACATGCCACCAAAAAAGAGAACTTCTACACCAAACAAGCCTCCAGAAAATCCTACTTGGACTCTTGATGAAGGTGAAGAAATGTGTAGGGACATAAATGAACTACAAAAGAAGATGGATTCAATGGAAGCTATGTTGGATTCTAAGATGGATGGTTTAAAAGGGGAGATCATGGAAGTATTGAAAAATTTTGTAACAGAGAAGACACCTGAAAGTGAAAATGCATCCCATGAAATTCATGATGAGGACACAAGGAAGGAGAATCAAGAATGGG
>SNQJ01S0198082.1:0-17218 GCA_010110895.2 Picea sitchensis
TTTCTTTAGTCTCACATGCCTAGTTTTGGATTAGTCAACAACCCTAACTTGAAGTAATCATAACTTGTAACCTGTAATGTATAAAGATATGAAACTGATACACAATGTTCTTCATTGTGTTTTGTGAAATTCCTCAACGTTTCACTACTTGGAACCTCTCAGAAAAGGATTTATAGAAAAAATGGCATACCTTGCTGAATTATGGCTTATTCTAGAGAGCGACCTTGTAGAGAGGGTCCCACATGAAATATTTGTTGAATTGATCTGAAACTATAAAAAAACATACTAAAGACTGTACCCTAACCAACACATTCTATCTCATTGAATTTGGATCTGTTATGAAGAAGTTATTACGTTTTTACCCGAAACACTTGTTCTTGACTAGTTTCAGGACTAGCCACAAACCCTATTTTCCACGTAGTGTAACTCCCAAAATACAACGACCCACAAGATGAATTTTTCACCACAGATACTTGGGTATGTTTTCACAATGGCATAAAAATTTCATGTTCTGAATAATGATAGAAAACAAGTTATAGCGAAAATGGTGAGATGACTTGTAAATAACATACCTTAGAAAGCACCATCAAAAGAATTTATCCTTCCTTGCATTTCAAGCTTCTTTTCTTCAGATTCCCTCAGAAATTAGGTTTATATATCCTTGGTTACCTCAGACACCTATATATATTCAATATTTTCAAGTTTCATTAAAATGAGAGAGCCTTTCCTCTTATTTATACTCTCCAAGTAGCTTCCTTAAAAACATCTTCTAGGTCACTTGGCCCACTTTCCTTATTTTAGGGTTAACCCACTTCTAATTTCTGCATTAAATTTATTATTGAAATAATTTATTTTTCATTCACTTTGAATTATAATGCACTCATCACTTCACTTTATTATTTAACTTTTAAAATCTCTTAAACCACTTTTACTACTTTGACCTTTTGGGGCTTCTAGATGACATATGAGGGTCCTCCAACTTCATAAGGCCATAACTCTCAAACCATGAGGAGTTATGTGACATTTCACATACCACTAGAAATGGAATGACATTTACTATGCATATATAATAGTATTACCTTCAAATATAACAAATATTATACCGTTATCCATCAAACAAACTTGGGTCCATTACCCAAACCTGGGTTCTCCAACTTCACATGGTCATAACTCTCTAACCGTGAGGAGTTATGTGATGTTCTACACACATTCAGAAATGACATGAAAATCACTATCCATCTAGGATAGTTTCCCCAAAAAATTCACTATCCTTCATCTCATTATTCCACAATTAAGCATGGGTTCTCTTACTCCGCAAAGAGTCTTCCCATGAGGGATTTCACCATAAGGGGACCAATTTGGAGTTCATCCATATTTACTTCTTATAAACCATGAAAAAAAATAATGAGTCATATTTACATCAAACAGTCTTGGGTCCATTACCCAAACCTTTGTGCTACGGGGCTTTCTTCAAGGGTTGACATCAATGACAACCAACCTTAATCAACACAAGATTCACAACAAGCTCGAAATCCCCAAAAACTGAAAGATGACCACAACCAAGATTATAAGCCTTTTCAATGCCTAATAACAAGGCTTTGAATTCTTTGATATTGTTAGTGCAAACAAACTCCAACCGGTAAGAGAAGTTGTGGATTTTTCCTACAGGAGAAATGAAGATAATGCCAGCTATGTTACCTTCATTTGAGCATGAACCATCAAAGTGCATGTGCCACATGCCATCATCTAAATCGATTTGTTCCATGGGAATGTTATCTTCCTTGGAAAAGAAGGAATACACTCCTAATTCCTGTTCGATATAGTTTACGTTAGGATTTGGGACACTCTCTATGTAGGGTGATATCCTTCCTTCTCTAAGGACTATTATGTTTTTTTTTAATTCTGAGGAACAAATAGATGTGTTCCGTCGAGTGAGAGGTATCCACCCATTGAGGCTTTCCAATCTCTTCTTAAGATGATTGAGTAATTACTTACTAGCATATCGATTACCTGAATATTGAGGGTCGTCCTTATTTCAGGATGAGCACACAAAACTAAGGTCACATCTTTAATCTCACCTATGGTGTTTTGTTGTAGACTATTATAAGAGAGCATGCTTCTGGCATTTTCACCTGTACAAGACAAGCCTAGATCTTCCATAATAATCTTCGACATCACACTTGGGCCCGAACCACCATCAATGAGGCAACAATGAACAACTTTATCCATGATTTTTAAAGAAATATAAAAAGGGGGATTTTTTATAGGGTATATAAAGTTATGTACATTGATTTTATTTACAGAATAATCCTCTTCGCTTACCTCTTCAGAAATATTGGCTACAATGGAAGCCTTTCATTCCATGAATTGTTTCAGATGCATCTGTTGTTCAGGGATGACAACCATGTCTAGGAGGGTTGCATATGCTTTGATGTTGGCCAATTGATTTAATATATTGTATTTGCAAGAGGGAAGAGGGGGAATGATTCTTTGACTCTCAGGAGCTTTAGGAACTTGGAGCATAGCAATGGTTGAGGATGAGCTTGGGATATAAGAACAACGAGGAGGGTCAAATTTACCCTTGGAAGCATAGGCTTTGTTCCTAGTATTAATAACCATGACATCCTCTAGCTCCGCAAAGTCTAGGAAAATTATAGTAGCTTCTGGTCTCTTACCAAAGATCTTATCTTTGTCACTCTCCTTTACCTCACTTGTAGTTTCTTCTTGGTGTTCCTCGCAAATGTTACACCAAATTCGAGGTAGGATAGCTTTAGGCTGGAAATTGTTTTCAACCATATTTCTAAAAGCGGGTGCAAAAGAGGATGAAGCTCCAGGGGTGAGAGGGGAGATAATACCCTTCCGCTCAAATGCTATCCTACGATTATTCATATCTTGTACTAGCTATATGAGGGTGGAAATGCATGTATGTCTAAATGATTCTCTTTGGGGAAGACTAGTTCTTTCAAGCTGTTATTCGTAATCTGAGAAAGTGTGCAGAGAAGAACAACGATTATCAATGGCCTTTTCTTCAAGCCTATGACGGTAGGGAGAAGGCAATGCATTGTAGTAATGAATGAAAGCGGCTTGGTTATGAGGGCGTATAAGTTCGGGGATTTGATTGTACAACTTGGTGAAATGCAAGTTGAAAGACTTGATGGTCTTACCATCTTTATAAGTGACGTTATTGTATTCCTTTAACTTCTCGACAGGGCTTTTGGATTACCCATAAGTGGATTAGAACCAATATATTGAATCCTCCCAAGTATATAGGATCTTAGGAGGAAGGTCAAAGAAGTCATCCACAACCCTTCCTTCCAAGGAATTGATGAACAAGTGCATGCAAGTGTCATTGTCGTTGGCCCCTATGTTATGACAAGCATTAGAAAATTCCACTAGGTTTTCATTGGTACTGACAGTGTTATTCCCCAAAAACTTAGCCAGATGCTCTTTACACTTTGTAAGTGGATCAGTAGCAGGTGCTAGGTTAAGAGGAGAAGACACATGCCATGGTGTGGTTGTGGCATCTTCTTCGAACTAAAAAATTCCATACTTTTTGATGACTTTGGTGGGATTTGTGGTAGATTGGACAAGGATATGGTGGCTATATAAGATACCAATCACTGATGATGATGATGAGGATTGAGAAGATGGAGCACTTCTTATGCCACCAGAGCCTCCACTAGATGCCATTTTGTGGGTGATAGGTGAGGGAAAGAAAGATGAGCTAGATGAATCAGATAAATTCCTCCTTAGAGCACTTTGTTGGATGGATAACACTACGTTTCTTCTTCCTATTTCAGCAATAGGATTGATTTCAGGTGACAAACCCCTTCATCTTCTAGAAGCATGAGAATCTAAGGACATTAAAGAAAGGCCAAAAAATTGAAGAAACAAAGGGTTACTGCTGATTTCTAGGCTGTCTACGTCTAGCCTCCAATCGTTCTTGAGCACTAATATCTCGTTCAATTGCTGCCCAAGAATGGTTAAGTTCAACACAGGTATTGAAAATGTCTAGAATGGTGTTAAACCTATTCAAAGAAATGTTGGTCTTGTCTTGAAGACCAGTCTCGATATTGGGTTGTCTTGCAATAGGAACAGTCAAAGAATTAATTTCAGAAAAAAGAAAGATGTATCAATGAAAATCGAGTATAAAAAATTAACCAGAGAGATATAAAGGATCTCCCCAGTATGGCTGCCAAATAAATGTTGAGGAAAAGATATGAAATGATCTTACACAAGCATTTTTAGATTCTTCTTGGTAAAGAAAAATAGACAGTAATATCACCCTATGTTTATAGCCAACACAAATAACATCCTAACTCACAAGTATTAATTATGAGTGCTTAGGCTAGTCTTTTATCAACAAAAAGCTTGCTGGAAATTCACTTTTTATATAACCTTCTAAACATATCAGTTGTTGAAATGAATGTAAAGATAGAATAAAAGTCACCGAGATGATAATCAAGAAAGATGAGACATAAATCAATCCTTTATTTCATTCAAATTTACCAAAGAGTCATTTTCTTTACAAAATCTCATGCATAAATTTTGGACCAAACTCAAACTTAGACATCCCTGATGGAACATACAAAAGGACCTTTGACATAAAACCAAAACTGAACTCTAAAAGTTGGATGAGCTTGTCACAAATTGTTGCCCACTCGACTCTACAAAATAGCCTTTATCAATCATGAAAACTAATTCACAAACAAACAAGTCTACACAAACTATCAAAGATAGATCAACACCTCTGAAAAAGACAAGTGTCTGAATGATGTGATTCAACCCTAAATATTGTTGTCTACAATAAGACCCTTCTATCATAAAAGAGAATTAGTACTGTGATGAATAAATGAATGAATGAAAACTGAACTATCTCAACATAAACTCAAAGAGCAAACCTTAGTATGTTTCAATTTCTATCCTCGTCTTTTTCCTCCCTTTCCTTTTACTTTTAATAATTAGAATTTGTTGGAGTAGTTTAACCAACTCATTAGTTAAGTTAATTAAAAGACTCAACTAACTTTAGTTAGGGGGAAGAGTAATAATTATAATAAGGGTCATAAATAAATAATAACTAGTAGGTGGGACCCCTTAGCTTATGATATTTTGAATTATTTCCAAAAATGACATTACTTACATATCCACAATAAAACATACTGCACAATCATTCCTGAAGTCAACTGTCATGAATAATAGATAAAATAAAACTCAAAATCCATATTCCCCTTTTCTGATGCTACCATTTTTTAGTCCTTCTCTTTGACAGAAGTGTAATAGGCCTTTATTTTTGGCCTTTTATTTGAATATATCATCCTTGCATGCGTGATTGATTAGCAATGATATTTTAATTAACCATACATGACAACTCTTTTAAAATATGAACTGAATTTTGGCTCAGCAATATATCTGACTCATGCAGTCCAATCCATACAAATTGTTTTACCGTTTATCAATGAGCAGGGGGTGAAAAGGGTTTTGGGATATGTGAGGGGTTTGTATTGAGTGAAAACATGATTCTATGCGGGGGAAAAAAACACGGTTACTGCTCAATGACAACAACGATCAACTGTAATCAACCCAATAAAACATCACTGTAATCCATGCAAGACACTGCCACTTTCAACTGCTTTAACACATAAATTTTGTTGACTGTAATTAATCTCAGAACAGGGTGTGGAAAAATTAATATGGGAGGTGACAGGGTTTGTAATTAGTGAAAAATGAAATAATGGAAGGGAAGAAAGACGTTAATGTTCATGAAATTAATTAAGTGATCCATAAAACATTCTGCGAAAAGAGATGAATCAACCATCAATCATTTTGACCAAATAACAATTTCTTTGTGTTTAACTAGTTTACTGTTCATAATCAAATAACCAACACAGTGCCATCACAAGACAGTATGCATTCCACACAATCTTTAAAGAGGATTTTGTCCCCTTCTTTGCATCTTATAACAATTTCCAAACAATAGCCTTTCCACTCTGTTAACCATCAAAATCAACCACTTCCCATACATTACTTCAATCAACAAATATACTCAAATTCATCTTTCGAGAATTCACAATGAAGTCACATCCACATAATCCTTTACTTGATAGGGCATGTCATTTAAAATTCTTTGATATTCATGCAAATATATATACCATATATATATATATATATATATATATATATATATATATATATATATATATATATATATATATATGGTCGATGAAACCAATAATCCGTGTTAATCTACAAAATCCGGATTGATATTTGACATATAACCAACCAACCATCATTTAGGCGAGTAAATACATGAGGGTAACTTACGGACAATGTAATTCCAACCCACATTTGGCCAAAAAACAATTCAATGAGAGAAGCTTAAAAGTTGGACCCATCCATCCAACATGAAGAAAAATTAAGGTCTGACATGTCCCTTTTAACAAATGGTCGATTGTAACAATTAAACATGCTTAAAACTCTGTGAGACCCAATTTATCCATGTTATACACAGTGCATAGTCATCAAAACATTACGATGCAATATCTCCATTTAACAAAATCAAACCCACAGTCCACGGTAATAACCCAATCCATGGGTGTTTGAGGCCATTAATAAAAGGAAACAATATTGCCGATTTAATCCAAGCTGTAACCAACTATGCTGTGAGAGCTGGGGCTTATACAATCCAGACAATCCTTAAAGGGAACATGGTTACCAACAATGAGCTGTGACTTCGCTTGAGACCTTTGGCCCAAAACCCATATTTTTGCATAAAAAACATCAAATCAACCCCCAAATCAAAGTGAATTGCTACCGATGCTTTCATTTTAAAATAGGGTGAAAATTACAACATTTTCAAACATGGGCTTCAAAACTTAGGCAGTGGATCTCGGAAAAACCTTAAAATCAACACCTAAAAACAAATAAGATGTTTTGGGTCTTTTTTCTTTTTCAAAACATTAAATTTTTGAGATCATTTTAAATGTTATTTTTTATCACTTGGTACCATTAAAACCAAAACCTCAAAATCAATCATCAAATTGAAAATCATTCTGGGTAGCACCATTTTAAAATTGGGTATAAGAAAATGACACATTTTATAATGTGGTAAAAGACCTCATAATTACTATAAACAAAATCATAAAGAAACCCTTAAATGTTTACTTTTTTTAAATGGTATTATCACACAAAGTGCAAAATGTATTACATAATGCCATGAAAATATCACAATATGCTTCAAAAATTCAAGAATTAACTTTTTAATGGTTTTTACTTTTTAATAATAAAGCAGTAAATTACAAGTTACATTGAATGAAACATAAATAATTTCTTAATGAGTATTGTTATATTGACCATATTCAAAACATATGAGCTAACAAAATTGTGAAAACCAAAAAAAAACCATCCATAAAATAAAAAAAAAAAAAAAAAAAAAAAAAAAACAATAATTAAAAACAAAATCGTTTTTTTTGTAAAGGCAACTGCAAAGGCCAAGGAATCCCTTCAAGGCTTAAAGAAATTATGAAAGGCCACAAAAGGCGTCAAAGATTCAAGAAACATCTAAAATAAAATAAAATTAACGAAACATTAAAGTTTGCTTAGGCTAGGGAATTTATTTAGATTTATTTTTATGTAATATGTGTGAATAATGTGGCAGATATTATATGTTATAACTATGTTATATGTTATGATATATTATAATATAACTATGTTATATTATAACATGAATTATATTATATTATAGTTATATTATTATATGTATGTTATATTATAAACATAGTTACATTGTTATATTATAACTTAGTTATAACTATGTTATAATATAACATAGTTATATATAACATATAATATAACATATAACATAACAATGTTATTTTATAACAATGTTATAATATAACATAGTTATATTATAACATGGGTTTAATATTGATTTTTTTGAATTTTTTAATTTTATTTTATTTTTTTAAAGGTTTTTCTTATATAAATTTTTGTTTTTTGTTGTAGTTTTAAGAGTTTTTCAGAGTGATTATTTTTATTTAAATTGTAATATTAAAATTTATATTTTTAAGTTTTTTAATTTAAGTTTTTTTTTTTTAATGTTTTTATATTTTTTGGGTTTTTTTTTTTTTAAGTTTTAAGTTTTTGGGATGTAAATTTATTTTTTTTTACCTTTTTTCTTAATTTTCTATTTTTTTTTATTTTATATATATATATATATATATATATATATATATATGTATGATTTTCTTGTCCTTTTTTAGCTTTTTAGGTATGGTTTTTTCTCATATATAGATTTGTTTTTAAAATGTTTTTGTTTTTTAATTTCAATTTTGTTTGTTTTCTTATTTATTTTAGTTTTTAATTGATAAAAAAGAATTATATTTTTTTTTTTCTAAATATTAAAAATATTGTTATTTAACAACACTTATTTTCTATTTATTGAAGTAGGGTAAAAAATTGTGTTAAAAATGATATTTTTCCACTATATTTAAAATGTATGGAACCATAGCTTAATTAAGGATGGATAATTATCATCAGAAAAATCTTAATTTCAAAAAAATAAATGAGATTGTACAGCTTATTTTTTAACATTGGATGAGAAGCATGAAAATATGATTAAAAAAAGATTGAATAAAAATAAATAAAATAAAAATTGAAAAGTTTGAAAATAGATGAAAAACATTGTTGAAAAAATTTGAAAAAATTGAAAAAGAAGAAAAAGCGAGCATTTAAAAAAATAAAAGTGGAAATCTTATGTATCAAAAAATTTAAAAATATCAAAAAACCACCCTAAAAATGGAAGGGGTGCTATGATAGCGCCATTTTTAAAACAAAGGTAAAAAAGCAACCCCCAAAAGCGAGAACTTCTGTGAGTTCGTTAAGTTAATAACTTATATTGGAATATAGTGGGTATAGTTTCTATGTCGTTCAGGTCCATAATCAGTGGTCCCATGAAACCAGTTACCATGACCATTATTTCATTGTGAAAAACCCATACACACACCTACATAGCAGTGGCATGCGTGAGAAACGTCAAGCATTTGTAACCAATGCCGACTAAACATACAAAACAATCCTTAGTGAAAAATACAAGTGACTGTGTATCAACCAAACAAACTTCCACAGTCATAAAATAAATTTATGTAATAAGTTGTGACAACAACGCCTACCCACACATCGATTCAAATCGGGGCAAATGCCCTCTTCTTTAAACAATACTGATTTATTAAACATAAAGAGAGATTGTGTAATTTGAGTTGTTCCAATAACAATGCAAGATTTGTCATTATTATCAAAGAGGCAATAACTAAATGCTAACCAACTCGATTGTCATATGACCAACTGGGTGAGTCTGCATTCAAATTAACCCATAACAAACTTGACAGGCTCGACATTCTTCTCTATGAAACTCCAGATTGGAGGTTTAAGGATTTTCTCGGTAGCCATCAGAGGAGGAATAGAGCCAACTTCTCACAATAGTGAAAACTTCGAGGCCAAATGTGTACACACAAAGAGGGCTATAATTCATTTGTCGGCGGGAAACAATTCCATGGCCGAGGGGGACCATAAAGGAGGTGGGCTCTAACTTGGCATGGCAATGTTATTTAATGCACGCATGGTATAACCCTCGTGCTCTTTGGTCAAACAACCATAACACAGAGGTGAAGATAGGGCTGGGTAAGAACATGAAAACCCATTTCATGACTTTTAGTGGTGAAATCAACCAAATGCCAAACTGTACAATGCATGGTGGAACGAACACTTCAGTCATTAAGCCCCATAAAAACCCACAGACTATATACAACAATGCGAAAGCGTGAAAATAGCCCACCAAGACCAACAAATATCCTCCAACTAAACCAACAAGAATAACAAAGATCCCTTGTGTTTGCTAACGCCCAGGATAACCAGTGATACTATGAATTCAACATCATTGTAGAGAGAATCATCAACGTTTCATTCATAATCACCATTTACACAGTCGCAATGCTAAAGGAAAACAACTAATACGTTCGATCCAATATCCATTTCATAGCAGAGAAGACTCATGAAGGCCAAAGAGACATGCACGTAATCAAATGTCTTAAAGCGTGGGTTGGCCAAGTGGTTCCTCCACAATCGAGGCATAGCCATAACAACAATGTTTTGGACCAATAGCGACTAGGGTGGCATCAGCGGCCCAACGGGGTAAAGCGATGCGGTAAATGCACATCACCTCTACACTTCAAGTTCATTCAATTCTTAGTGCACGCCCGATTTGCTAATCGAACAAATCATCCACTTAAACCATACATAAAGACCAACAACCTTTAATTTCCAATGGCACCACCCACAGCACATACCAAACCATTATCACAATGTCAACTATGCTCTATACAACCTTGATAACCCGCATGGCTGTCCTATGTTAGCTAAGGATTTTCCATCATCTTTTCAATGCATATAGTATAACAATGTTAGCATGGGATAGTTTCTTCTTTTTAATTTTCCCTTTATTTTATTTATTTACTAACGTATGTTTGTTCCGGTGGGGAGAAAGGAAATAGATCAAGAACAAACAATGAAGTAACCATGAGAGGAGGCTTGATTATAAAACTTGAGCTTGGAACAACAAGGGATCCATGTACAATATGCCTGACCCAATATCCAATAAAATTAGATATCATCAATAATGAAAGTCACGTCAAACAATAACATAATATCTAATAAGCACTGGGCTTGATTTTCAATCTACAAGGGGTCCACCTACTATTATTATTTATCTTTTATATTAATAGGATTTTAGAAAAACCTTGTGGGAAAACTCCGTTGTGAATTTAGTCATCAACACACACCACCTTTTTCGTTTCCATATATTGCAACTACATCTTTAGGTTGTACGAGTTGAGACTGCACCTATTCCAAACCTATCGATGTTTCTCCTCCTCCTAGTGTAGCCTCCAGGGACATTGCAATCTCCACCACTTCTTCTTGAGTAGTCACCTTCTTTTAGATAAAATTGAGTGGATATGGGAAATAAACCCTTCAATAAATGGTTATCTATGTTTCATATCCTAGATTGAGGAATGTCATCCCTATCAACATGATATTAAACCATGGAGTCCATAATCCCACATGTGGTTTCTCTTGGTTTTGCTTCATCTCATTAATATCTATAATGCATTGAGATTCTGAATTAGGTTTCTGGGACTCCTTAAAGATCTCTCTTGATGATCTCTATCGGGGGGACCTCATCTATCGCCTGAGGCAGCATTGGCCTTGTGCTTCATGTGCCACATTGGGGGTATGTCCACGAGGAGTGGTCTCCAACTACGTGATATTTGATGCTTTGCCTATATATCTCTTCATAGGCCATATCAGCCCACATGTAAACCAATGCTTCTCTATTCATTCTTACTCATTTCATGGAACATGGGTAGCCTTAGAGTGCTATCCTGATTCTCCATCCTCAATCTCAAACTATATCCTTCTAACTGGCTTCTTGGTATTAGGGATCTTGGTGCTGATACTCTTCCTTGCAAAGTATTGATGACTTCATCTTCTTATTCACTCATTTCTTCTCTTCTTTCTTCTCCCTACTTACTTATACTCTCTTTTGGAGTGTTGCATTTTTATTTCTTCTTGGCTACAAATGCACGAGTGGGGTGGTTCAAAGGGGGGGTATCATATTTTTATAACATTTCTTGTGAGGGATCCCAAAGAGTTTCCTACCCACTTGAGACATGCATGACCATCCACTATCGCTAACTACTCTTCCCCTCCTATTGGGGGTCCTTCATCATCCTCTCCTACCTATGTGCCTCATCTTCCCCTAAAGTTGTGATATCTTGCAACAACCAAGGGCCTAAAATTCGTCTTTTCGTCCCCTACTACCACTATTTCCAGTATCTTCGTTGAATACCCTACTCTTTATGCCACACCTCTTTGTCAACCTATCTTCATTTGTTCTCATCTATAGTACAACAAACTCTCCCACACTTCCTCATGGTGTGGTCTCTTTCCTCTTCATTATGGGCACGACCCCTCATCTCCCACTCCTTGTTATGTTCTTTCTTCTCCTCTATTATGATTTCCTTCTTAACTTAGTTCTTCTTGCGTATCTTTCAACTCTCTCTCTCCTTTTCTCTTTTTGGGTCCATTCTATTCATCCCACCTCATCTAAAAATTCTAGATCCTCCCTCATCAGGATCATCTCCTCTCTCTCTTTTTCACCCATCTACTTCACCCCAATGCTAGGGGAGTCTACTCAGTCATCCTATCAGGATGAATGTACATAATCCCTTTCTCTACGAACAACATATTTATCCACAGAGGTTCTTCTAGCAAATTTTTTTGAGGACCTTCAACAAACTTCCTTTAAGCTTCACTAAAATAATTAGTGTATTCTACATCAAAACTCAATAATGTAACCTTCCTTCACCTGATAAAACCATAAATCAATAGCTCAAGTCCACTTCTTCTCCAATTCCTTCAACCTATCAACTGTGATCTTATCCCAAACTAGTGTTACTTGAGGCCTCAAGGAAGTATTAGTAGCAGTCTACCTCTTCAACCATTCAGCCCTGGCCAAATAGGGAAATTCAACAAGAAAATTTCATGCATATTAGTATATATATATATATATATATATATGTATGTATGTATATATTCTTCCATTGCTCCACATTGGCATTTGAGATCCTTGGTCTCCCATTGTGAAAACTCATCTTCCTTCATAATCAACCAATCTTGAATTTCCTCCCAAGATGGATACCACCTCATTCTCTACCTTCATCATTCAATACAAGGCAGCTGGGTCCCAACAATGTAACCATTTTTTGGATAAACATTACATCCTTCTTAATCTTTGGGGGTTAATAACCCCGGGTTTGTCCATAGTTGATCAACAAAAATTCCGGGGCATCAACATATCAATCCTTGTGACGGTTGAATATTAAATAAAGGTCTCACACGAGATGCCATGAAAATCATAGAGACCATATGGTCTTGTGTTAGATGGGAAGGTTAATTATGTAGGAAATCCACTTAGGTTGACACTCATACAATACATTGCATCATGCTTAAAATCTAATAACGTAATGCTGACACCATATACATTCATCGGACACATGATCAACACACCCATAGGATAAGAATCACTATATATTTTATTATATTCATTCAACCAATCACATACATATACCAAGAGACTCAACAATTAATTTAAATAGTTCCATGTGCTCTTATACATTATCACAGTAGTTCATTACATGGTGTCATGCACTTTCTCTCATAATTTGTAGGTATTACAAAACCAAACTCACAACAAGACTCATTAAAATACATGAGATTAGAGTGATCCCAAAGACATCGGCCATAGAAACATGATCCCAACAACAACCATGTAGTAACCATCAACAAATGACCAAACAATCAACTGACTCACTCACTAACCAATCAACTAACCAACTCCTTCTCTATTGTTGTTTCTCCATTTTTTTTCCTTCTTAGATTTGTGCTCTATCCTTCCAGGTTCTTCTCCACTATTTCTGTTGACTTCAAGTCCTACATGCTTCTTATTGGGGGTACATTCTCAACTACATGCCCAGACATTACTTGGTTTCCATTTTTACTACTATTTATGAGGACTGCTATTTATAGGATGTCTATTTATAGCATGTCTATTTTTATCTAGTGGATTCCTATATGTAATACCATGGGAAAATACCGTGGGTATCCAAAAATGTGGACTCATAAATCACCATTAGGAAAATTCCTATTTTTTAGCTACCATTAAGCAAATTCAATTTGTTAGGAGATAATTCATATTTACTTAATTTTAGGATATATTTCCTATTTCATGGCTATATAGCACACTTTAGTAATAATATTATCCTCCTAGGGAAGTGTTCATTACCCATATAATACTTAGATTTAACTCACTTCCTTATTTAGTGACTTTCCATAATTAGCAAATTCTTACTCAGGACTTTAGTTCCATTCTTGGACTCTAGTCTTATTATAGGAGATTTTTTATATTATGGAATGCATGTTGACTTCATGTATAGTTATCACTAAGTTTGCACCTATATCTTTTTTACCTTTTTCTTATTATTAGCAACATTTGATTTTAGTTAATTGTTTCTATTGGGAGAAGTTACCATGTTACATGAGAATGCACATGGAAATCCCAACCTAAGGTGCTCATTACTCCTCATGTGGAGAGTCCTATATATTTGTACTCATTATCAAGGATTAATATATTTGTGATTAGAGTTGTGTTGTGGTAGCTTGGATCCATCCAGATCAAGCTGGGAGGTGGAACGGTCAGGGGGTTGTCTAAATAGCTTAAGCCAGTTTGGTATGGACCACCAGCAGAGTTAGCAGCTCCATTTGAAGCGCTCGAGGGTCTGGAGTAAAGGAAACCAAAGAGAGAAGTGATCTGAGCTAAATAATCTAACCTGAAACTAGAAACTAATAAAACAAACTACAAAAATGGCAAATAAAGGAAATCAAACTAAAATGAAGAAACTAGAAACTAATAAAACAAACTAAAGAGCAACTTTATACTAATCAACTTTATGCACTACTAACTTTATTATATATTTACAAGAGATACTAACTATGATTATAATAACTCAAATCAACTTCTACTTGAATTATCTGACTATGATGGGTTCTTTATTCCTGAAGTAACCTGAATAGCAAGACAAATTCTGATTTGATTAAAGAGCACAGTAGAAACTAATGTGTTAGCTGCCACAGGGCAGCCAAGGATCTATTTTTGGATTTTATGATTTATGAACAAAGAAGGCTAACTGAAATTAAATAATCTAATCTTAATCTAACTGAACTGCTAATTAATTAAAGCAATAAGCGCCTAACTAATTAACCTGGAAGCGCTCCAAGTCTGCCCTACATTGGCCCATGATGGCCATTAAGCTGATTGGAAGAAATTCACACCATTTAGCCCTTAAGATTCGCCAAAGGATTGTTGTAATGCTTCTTGAGAGGAAGTAAGGATTCACAGGGACAAACAAGACATAAAATAAAATCATAATAGTCTTGATTATGAATTCATTACGAGGGAAACCTACTATACAGCAAATTCATATATGATAATTCCAATTCATAAAGAGACAAAGCTATCATTCATAAAGCCGAATCCTTAAAGCTGTATTTATATCTTTTATCAAATTGGAGTAACAAAGGAATGCATAATAATAAGAGATTATATCACTTGAATTCGATTTAGACAGCAAAGTGATACTAAACCAGAAACTAAAATGATATACAAAACTTAGAACAAAGTGTCAATGTATTGAGAAACAAAAGCTATAACAACGCATCAATTCTTCTCAGGTTTGAATAAGCATTACATATCCTTGTTACTTCCTAGGCTGAGGGATTTTTTTTTTCACTTACAAAAAACCATGGGTTTATATAGGTCTTTTCACAGGGTAACTTCCTTGTGAATAATATCAAAAATAAAATACATAATCTGGGAAGATATTCCCTAAATGCATTTGATTCAAAACTTAACAACCCTAAATAAAACTAAATCTAGAATATCTCCTAAACTGTTACAGTAGGCTCATTTGATCACTCCAATTCGTATGTACATGAAAAGAGGCAAAAATAAACAAGTTTAAAAGATATTTTGGTTATGTACCTGAAAAGAGGCAAAAATAAACAAGTTTAAAAGATATTTTAGTTGCAAAATCATCAAAAAAATCAACTTTTATGACTACATAACATAACCAAATGATTTTGTAACTAATCTAATTCTAAAACAAAACTCTTTTACTTCAACTCTAACAGAAATATATCAAAACAAATATTGGATTACTAATTTAAAAGAAAGCAAATCATTTAAATCTCATCAAACAAAAACTGTTATGCTAATTTAGGACAAACAAAATCTCTATTTAATCTAATTCAGTCAAAACAAATATCAAATAAATCTTTGCAAAATCTATCTAGAACTGAGTGTAGGGAATTAAAACAGCTTCTGCATTGGCAAAAATAGTCCCTTGATATTGAATAACCCTTGAGATAGGCTTCTTGATCTTTGCCAAATTCCATGATTTTTCACCACTGGCTCTAATTCCTCCTCTGTAATGTACCCACTGTTGTCTTTATCAAAATACTGAAAGGTAGTATAAAGATGATCTTCCCTGTCCCTTACTGCTCTAGTCTACACAGCCAATGGCATTAAACTATGGCAAACATATAGTTGTTCTTCTCAGTTGAAATCCCACTGTTTGAATCCTGAAAATAAAATGAGGCCTATCCCTCCTTCCTGTTTCTGGTCTTTAACAAAGTTTATTTGTAAGAAATCACCATACGATCTGTTAAGTAGCATGGACATCCACAGGAAAGAACAGATCTAAAAATATGCCTGTTTAAAATTGAAATAACAACTTCCTTTCTCAGACATGAGACTAGAAATGGCTTGTTTTGTAGAGCACAGGTCATCTGTTTGTGTTTGTCATTGAGCTCTTTTGTCACAGCAGCCTTGTCATCGTAAATAAGAGACTATCGAACTTCAAAATGTAGGACTTGTGGTTTCTTCGTTCAAATCCTAATGGTAGATCTGCTCTGAAAGTTGCCTCATTCTGGGTACCAACAGTTCAGCAGTATACAGAATCAAATGAAATGGGAATACCTTTTGAATTTCAAAATTTTGTTTTAGATGACTGTCATGGTGTGCCTTTTATTCCTCGAAATACATTCACGCTGACTATTTCCATCCAAATCAAGGGCTTCACAGATAGCTTCTTCAAACATATAGTTAGAAGCCAAAAGGAAAAGACCTTCAGTTTGCATTTTCCCATGTAAATCCACCACAGGAACAGACTCGTCCTCATCTCTTTCACTTTCTAGGTCAAATTTAGGACTGCCAAGTACCCTACCCTGAGTGCTTACAACACTATTGCATTCATTTTCTGCCCAGATAAACTTAGGGTGAATTTCAAACTCAGGGATCTGCTCAATATTCAACTTATCAGCAGACAGATCAGTTGAGTTCAGGGTTTCATTGTAACTTTTGTCCGGTTGTTCTTTTGGTGTAGAACGAGTACAAAGTTGTGCCCCTATTTTCATATTCTGATGTTTGTCTGAACAATTCCACACCTACCTTACAATCACAATCTGAGTTGTCATCCTCTCTGGGCGATGTCACAATCATCAAACTCAAAGGGTGCATCGAAACCAAATTCTTCATCCTCAGTTCTCATCT
>SNQJ01S0198083.1:0-17218 GCA_010110895.2 Picea sitchensis
CAAAAATAAGTCCTTGAAGGAGGTCCAACAAGGAAAATAGTTGATCATAACCAAGGCACCTAGAGCCTAGAATCCCTCTGGAGTGATTCTTGTTAGAATATAATGGATGTGCTTGTTTAACCATAGAAAATATCACTATTGTCACCCAACCGTAGGCCGAAGCCACACCCGAGCACCTTGACCTTGACAGAGAATCATTTAGGAAGAAAACCCTAGGCTAGATAGCCAAACAAAGGGTGGTGCACCTTTCTCCAAGGATAGGGCACCAAGAAAGAGCTGATCAAAGAGTCCAAACCATAACCAAAAAATATTCCAAGCCAAAACCAGAATCTGCTAGCTGCAATGGTAGCTCTCCTCCAAACTTGTGCACAAACTGGCCAACTGCAGTGTGCACAAGTGTTGCTTCTGCAGTTCTGAGAATGCCTGCTAGAATGAAGACTGGCCTCCTGTATTTATACTAAATCTGGCAGACTGCTTGGGCCAACTTCTTATTCTGGGTACTAATTATTTAGTATATATTATTTCTTTAGTTGACTTCCTCTCTTGGAGACTAATAACCTAATACAAGTCATTCCCTTGAACCGACTTGTCTTCTAGGGTTATTAACCAATCAATTAGGGTTTCTTCTTGCTTCCCAGAATATTCTATTCTCATCAGGTTTACACGTGGAGTTAAATACCTCCTACAGCTACCATAATATCAACACTCCCTCCTAGATAGATAGGTATTGAAGGTAATGGTCTTGAGCACAAACATACCATTTACCCGGTAGCATCAATATAGTCATATAGACTATCTTATGACTAGTTCATGAGCACCATCATCACTATCAATGTCATCAACTGCATCATCTCTCAAAACCATACTCCATCTCAGTAATCAGACATGATGTTGGATAAGTCACTCACTCCATAGAGTGACACAATAACCATTCTTCTAATCCAGACATATGTCCTAGAAGAATAAATGTCCTGGACCATTTTCCATCTGGGAAATCTCTGTCCATTCATCATCCATATAGCTGATAATCATTTCCAACACTACTGATAGTCTTCAAGGCAATCAGAACAATATCATTCAATATAACACAATTGTGTCTATCCTTAGTAGTACACAACTACAATCCAGTGGTACATTGCCACACCAAGTAGCACAGAGATACTTGATCAATGAAGTATAGTCATAATAAGTGGAACATATCCACCACATAACAATCATTTGATATCAACCTGCACAAAAAAAAATGGTGTGATATAAACTGAATCATCTGGGCCATTCTTCCACTCACATCTGTGATATCTTGGAAGAGCATCTGCCCTCAGAAGGTCAAACATCAATGATGAGCTATCTAGACCATTATTCTCAAGCAAGGAAGAATAATTGTCCTGATTTCTAAGCCTAGACCATTCCCCACCCTAGGCCATTCCTTCGGCACTAAACAAAGTGAAACCTGGAGAGAATGAGTCTGCCCTAAGGAATTTCTGTCCCTGATTGTTGAACCTGGACCATTCACCTATATGGGCCATTCCTTCGGCACTAAACAAAGTGCAACCTAGAGAGAATAAATCTTCCCTAGGGAATGACTATCTGAACCATTTCCAAAGGAAATGGCTATCCTGCACCAACCTCCAAAACGGACCATTCTTTGAAACTGCTCACAACTGTGATCTTTGAAAGAATAATTGGCTGGTGAGGTGGACCAATCTTCTTGACTAACCCTCAAGAAGAGAGACTGTCCTAGACTGTTCCCCATGTTAACCACAATGGGAAATCACTTTCTATGGTACATCAGCAATCCATCGAACCATTTTCATTATGAAAATGACCATTCGATCTGGACCATTGTCTGAACTGGAAAATGCATGTCTGTCAGAAATCTCAAACCACTTTCCAAACTAGAAAGGAACTGCTCATCCTGGACCACTTTTCGAACTGAAAAATGATTGTCCATAAATCAATAACACATCAGTTCTCCCTCCCAACCTCGGATTCATCTCTTCCCTTTTCAATAAGGAATTCATTTCCACAAGCTCCAGTTGTTTCTTGAGTACGCAAACTCTTTCATCTTGGATAGAAGATTTGCCAAAATGTCTACTTATCTGCTCATCTGTGGAGATATGTATTGGAGAACCACTTTTTCCTTTCTGGACTTCATCATGGAGAATGTAATGCTTGATTTTAAATGCACTTTGGTTTTTCTGGAGCATTGGTTTTCTCTGAAGGCTTCATATAGCTCTGATCAATGAAGTATATCATTGTTGGATTCATCTTTGTTTCTTACTAGCTCATAACATCGTGGCAAGGGTCAAACTGGAACATATCCAAGTGGTACTTCTTCTGCCATCATGAGGGTTTGTCATGGATTAACAATCTATCATCCTGAGCTTCTGAGTAACCATTCTGATATAGTATCTATGTTATAGAAGGTTTTTCACCACGCTTTTGTTGTGCATTGGAGGATCTCTACCAAGTTGTCTTCTTCCATCTGCATACAAGAGTCTCCTTCTGGTATACCTCAAAACCTTGAGGTTTATATACACTTATTTGTTTGATTACTCTATTGAGGAAAAAAATCCTTACGTTTGTCTGATGTTTACTCCAACCCATGGATATTGCAGACAATATAATGGCTCATGCAGAGGTATTTCTGGTTTACTGGAATGAACAATCATCATAGTCTTCTCCCTCCATCTGGGAGAACCTTTATTTCTATATCTCGCAATGATTTCATTCATAAGTTTTCCATACACTGTTCTACATCACAACTTTCAGTTCCTCTTCTTGATTGCTTTTAGTGAGTTCATGCCAGGCTAGTAGTCTTGTGATTCTTGACTGGTTGTTCTGTCTTTTCTTTCTCTCTAGGAATCTTCATGTTCTTCCTCATGTCTCTCTTTAGCTATTGATTTCATGGATTTTTCTATAGATTTCATGCCTTGAAGATTCCACCTTCTTCCTTTCATCATAGGATCATGGATGTGAATGGACAACTAGGGATACTTTGAGGCTTCTTTTCAAAGAAAACTTCTTCTAAAGTCAAACTGAACACGTATTGCTTTTCATGGCTATTACCATGGATATATACTTCATCATCTTCAATGGATCATAGGATTAGCTCCCTCCTAATCCTTGCTTCATGTACGAGTGCATGTTTTTATTTTGTGAGTATATAATCAACTCCCTCCATCTAACATAATCCATGATTTTGTGTGCATCCTTATTGCCTTCTGCAAGGTGTCATAAGTCTTTCTCCAATTTCCTCTTGATTGTTGACTTATTTCTGTCTTTACTTCTTCTAGGTTTCTTCAATATTGATTATGATCTTGTCTTATCTCGCAGCTGTTACTTATGTAATAAATTCCACATGAATTGTTTGATGTACTTTATCCTTTCATGTGTATTGTCTGACTTGAAGTCATAATGATATAAATCATTATCTTGTTGTTCTTCCATAGGTATAGTTTTTCTTTGAACATGTTATCTTATAAGAAATGGATATGCAGGATATGTACAGAATATATCGCATATACAAGAACTATGAAGAGTATTGTTACCTTGTATTGGAAGAAGAAGTTTGTTTTGTCCTGCTTGAATTTCTTTGAGGGTTTCTCTTTTGCACTGATCCTTGATTCTTCTTGTGCACAACAAGTCCAAAGTTCTTGAAATGTAGGATACTCCTTCCTTGTGTTCATGCTTGCGGAAAATGCATCCCATGTCCTGGGAAGACCATTGAGCACTATGTTTACCAGTTCCTTCTCTAAGATGATCTCTTCAATATCTTGTAGTTGATATCTTAACTGAGATATCCTCACAAAGTATGATGTTATGTTATCATCATCATTCATCTTCATGTCACGGAGCTCATTCTTCAGACTCAGTACTTGTCCAATGTTTCTGACTGAGAAGAGGTTTGTTAAGGCATCGTACATCTTCTTCAATGAGTCAAGATGGGAGATGTAGGGTATTAAGTGGTATTTTATATATTGCACTATGATACTCATGGAATTGATGTCACTGTCTCTAAACTTCTCCATAACTGCAACGTTTTGTTGTTCCTTCTCTTTTCCTTCTTCAAACTTTGGTTCCACGATCTTTCCCTTCACGATATCTAGCACTTTATTCTTGGCAAGGATGAGGTCAATCCTTGCCTTCCACGCTCTAAAATTAGAAGCCCCATATAACTTGTTTTTTGACTTCATAGAGTAAGTCATGGTTGCCTTGACTGGGTCAACCCTAGATTTGACCAAAAACTCAAACTTGATGTTTTTGCTTGCTGAGAGTACTAGAGGATGTGTTAGGATAGGGCACACTTGTCTATCTGGAAATTAGTTCAATCCCTTCACTTGAGGTTTCTCAATGAGAGGGTTATGGTTTTTGCAACTGCACCTACTAGTAACCCTAGCAGCAGTGCTTTGGTAACTGCTCCTGCTAGAAACCCTAGCGGAAGTTCTTCAACAAGCTTAGCATCCTTATGGATATGCTCCCTTCCAGTGGTTAGACTGAATGAAGGAGGTGTGGGCCCATAACCTATTAGAATATAATGGATGTGCTCGTTTAACCATAGAAAATATCATTATTGTCACCCCAACCATAGGCTAAAGCCACCCCCGAGCACCTTAACCTTGACAGAGAATCATCCCAGAACCAAACCCTAGGCTAGATATCCAAACAAAGTGTGTCGCACCTTTCTCCAAGGATAGCGCACCAAGCAAGATCTGATCAGAGAGTCCAAACCATAACCAAAAGATAGTCTAAGCCAAAACTGAAATCTGCTAGTTGCAGCAGCTGCAACGATAGCTCTCCTCCAAACTTGCGCACAAACTGGACAACTGCAGTGCGCACAAGTGTTTCTTATGCAGTTCTGGGAATGCCTGCCATAATGAAGACTGGCCTCCTGTATTTATACTAAATTTGGCAAACTACCTGGGCTGACTTCTTATTCTGGGTACTAATTCTTTAGTATATATTATTTCCTTTAGTTGACTTCCTCTCTTGGAGACTAATAACCTAATACAAGTCATTCCCTTGAGCCAACTTTTCTTCTAGGGTTATTAACCAATCAATTAGGGTTTCTTCTTACTTCCCGGAATATTCTATTCTCATCAGGTTTACACGTGGAGGTAAATACCTCCTGCAGCTACCATAATATCAACAGTTATCTCATGATAATCCTAACTATAAATGTGAGAGGGGTTGGGGATGCCCACAAGAGACAATCCCTCATAATATTGTTCTTATTGTATAAACATGATATTATTCTTTTGCAGGAGACAATGGCCTCTAGTGATAAGGAAATCGAAATTTGGTCACCTCTCTTGACAAAATGGATTTTTAGCACACTAGAAATCGAAATTTGGTCACCTCTCTTGACAAAATGGATTTTTAGCACACTATATGTTGTTGGAATGTCCAAGGGGTTGTTAATGGATTGGAAATTTTCCATTCCAGTTTTAAACACCATTTTCCTTAAAAAAAATCATGTTGGAAGGGGAAGATAAGGACTTGGGAAAGGTCTTTAAAATCCTTAATTTATATGGACCATATGTGGAACGAAGGAGTTTTTGGGACTCATTGATTGATTAGGGGGATTTGGGGGAGGATATCCTTATTATCAGTGGTGACCAAAATTTGACAATATCCCCAAGAGAGGTTTGGGGTGATTCAACAAGTCAATATACATTTGAACATTATTTTGTCCATTTGTTTGAACAATCTAATCTTGTTGGCATAGAACATGTTCTGGTGGATCTGAATTGAAGGAATGATCGAAGTGGCATGTCAGGGGTTGCAAATAATTCAGACATTTTATTTTATTTGGTAGAGTGTTTAGTGGAGGAAATTGAATGGTATGGGTCTTGGATGGGAGTGGGTGGATCTTTGGACCATTGTCCAATTCTTCTTAAACTAGAAAAAGATTATGAGAAACCCCCAAGCCCCTTTAAATTTAATCATGCTTGGATAGGAGAGGAGGATTCCCATAGGATTATTTATGATAACTAGAAACCTGTTAATCCTTCAATAGGTGAAACTGTAATGTCTTAATTTTTGGAAAATTGGAATCATGTCAAGAAGATGGTTGTATATTGGGAAAAAATAAAATGGATTCTTGTCAAGATGATTTGTTGAATATTGAGGAGAATATAGCTAGGTTCTTCTCCCAGAATTTGGTGGGGGTATTTACCTTGGAAGAACAGGAATAACTCAAAGCTTTGGAAGAAAAAAAATGTAGTATCTTGGCCATCGAAGAAACCATGTGGAGTCTCAAAATCTAGGTCATTTGGATCGAGGAGGGGGAAAATAATACAAAAACAATTTCACAATTTTGTTTCCCACATAAAATCATTCAATACCAATTAGGAATTGGATGGTCCATATGGTACTAAAATTAGGTCTTAAAAAGAAATATCGACCACTGGGATGGCTCATTTCGAAACTTTTTTCATATAACCAAAAAAGAATTGTATAGTTGAGTATATGAGAGTAATCTAATTGTTCCCTAGATTTTTTTATCAATAAATGTAAAATAATATGGAGGCCTTTTTTACAAAGGATGAGCTAAAGGTACTAGCAGGTTTCAAAAAGTCAAAGAGACTAGGTCTGAATGGTTGGATAGTGGATTTTTATATTGGTTTTTAGGATCTTTTGGAAGAAGAGATCCATAGGGTAGTGGAGTCAATATTTTATGGAAGAGTCTTGGGTGATATCAATGCAACCTTTATTGATTTGATTCCTAATAGGTCAAACCCAAGATCCTTTGGTGACTTCAGACCTATTTCACTTGGTAACCTCATTTACAAAGTAATAGATAAAATAATTGTTATCGGAATCAAAGGGGTCTTGTCAATTTTTATCTCGGAGGAACAATTTGGTTTTATCTTTAACAGGAAGATATTGGATGCATTTGTCTCAATGCATGAGGGTTTGTATACCATTAGGATAAAAAATATACGAGTAGTATTTATGAAGCTTGATATAGCCAAATCCTACAACAAAGATAATTGTAATTTTCTGGGGTTGGTCTTGCTCCAAATAGACTTGAGGCTAGAGGTAGTCAATTGGATATTGGGTTGTGTGTTATCAGCTTCATTTGTGGTACTGATCAATGGAACTCCCTTGGGGTTTTTTAAATACTCAAGGGGTTTGAGACAAGGCTTCCCTTTGTCCCATTTTTTGGTTTCTTCTTATAGTTGATAGTTTGAGTAGGCTAATTAATTCTGCGAGACTTGAAGTTTCATTCAAATGAATCATGGTAGTAGAGGAAACAACGCTAACACACATGCTATTTGTTGATAATGTTCTTTTATTTTTGGATGGAAAAGTTAGGGAATGGAGTTATTATAAGAAAAATTTAGAGAATATTTATCTAGTGATCGGGATGGAAATAAATGATAACAAATATCTAATCCTTTGTAATGAATTGTCCCCTGAAGTGGAAGCACAGATCCTTCATCCATACTCCTTTCATTCCAATACTTTATATAATGGTCTAAATTATTTGGGATACCATTTTAAACCAAATGATTATAGAGTGGTACATTGGATGTGGACTTTTAGGAAAATCTAATCTAGGATTACATGTTGGTGTTATAGGTGGCTTTCTATTAGTGGAAGGTTGGTTTTGCTAAAGGTTGTACTCAAAATAATTCTTATCTGTTGGATATCCTTATCACATGTGCCAAGGAGAAGGAGGGTATTCCACTTGTTAGTTGGAAAATTTTGGCAAAACAAAAATAATGGGGAGGGTGGGATCTAAAGAACATCCACTTGTTCAGTCAAGCTCTGGCAGTGAAGAGTTTGTGGAGACTCTTATTCAATGAAGGACTATGGGGAAATATTATGAAGTGTAAACATCTCAAGGATTATATGGTGGAACAATGGATCAGAGTATAACCAAAATATATCAAAGGAGCTTCTAATATTTGGAAATGGGTGGTTCAATCCTTCCCAGTGCTAGGTCAATGAGTGATTTGAAGAGTTGGTAGAGGGGATCAGGTCAGGATAGAGGAAGACCCATGGGTTGAAACTGCTGGAAATTTCATACTCTCTCATGATGTGAAAACTCTCTTATGGGAAAGATAGCTCACAACTATAGCTGACATAGGGGTTTAGGGAGCTCAAGATATATGGATTCATAACTAGATTTCAATGTAGGACTTAGGTTTGCATGGAGACTTAGCACATAATGGATATTGTATATATGACTTCTCTCTCATAATGCAGTATATCTACATGATATTGAGGATGAATTGGTATGGTCATGGAACAAATACATCAGTTCTCCAATAGTAAATTCAGGTTACAAATCTTTTTCTCTTTGTTTTTTTACAAGTGACATCAATTGGTGGTGGTGATTGGTTTGGAAATGGAAATGTCCTTTAAATATGCATATATTCATATGGTTGGCACTGGAAAACAAGATTTTGACTTGGGAAAATGATCAAAAGTGTGGTTGGAAAGGCCTTAATAAGTGCATCATTTGTAAGGTTGAAGAGGAGTCATTGAACCACCTTCTAGTTCCATGCTCTTTTTCAGTGATGGTTTGGAAATAGGTGCTTCAATATTTGAATTATCCAGGAACATGGAATCAAGTAACAATGGAGCTATGTCTCAGGGCCTAGGTATTATAGCTCTCTTTTCCACCCTAGAGACACATGGAGGACCTATTGTTGTTGTCATGTTGAGACACACTCTTCTACCTTGGATTTCTTAGTTTTTGAGGGAGGTCATGCCTTGCATTCCTAGCAAGGTGAGACCAGCCACATGCTACACTAATAGAAAGGTGTGACTAGTCACTAGCTACACTATTATTGATAGGGCGAGACCACCTCCTGTATGTGGGTTTTTCGTTTCTTAGATGTTTTTCTTCCATATCTATCTCTAGGTTGGATCTATGATATTTTCAATGATTTGTAGGCATTGATTTGACCCCTTGATGGGCCTCTCATTGTTTTTTTGACTTTACAAGTGGATTTGAAGTGTTGAGTGCATTTTTATTGCTTGAGTTTTTTTCCTGGCAAATAGTGACCCGAGAAGCACTTTTGCAGGACTATTTGAATATGGTTGTGTTCTATACATTCCTTTGTCAATAGTCTTATGTGTGATATTGGAAACTTTACATACCATTATTATATTTTTGTTGAGGTTTTGGGTTTTTATTCACATAGAGATATTGGAGGGTAGCTAGTATCCCTACAAATATCATACAACCATGAACTTTAAGTTTTACTAGTGTGATTTTCATCTCATTTTATTTATTAGACTAAGAATATTTTTTCATTTCATAAGCGAGATAGGGTAGATAATTTGAGTGTCTTTTGGAATATTGCATTGGTGTGTTAAGTTTATTGTTAAGGATTATAAGTGAATTGTTTTTGTTGTTCTAGATGGTTAATGAGAGTGTGTGTGGTTGTTTTTCTAGTTATATAAATATGAAAGTGAAAAAGATATCTCTTTTCCTTTAGATAGTGTTCTTAGAAAGACAAAGTGCATTATCTTGCATTCATTTACTTTGTATATTTTGGATTGGAAGGTGTCAATAAACACCACTAAAGTTTCATTCTATTACCCTTTGATTAAACAAGAGCCTTAAAAATGAAATCGATTAATATAAAATTCATTAGACTCTTTTTTTTATAAAACCAACATTAGAATAGGATTTAGGTCCTTGGTGTAGGATTGGAGAGAAAATTCTACAAGACCATCAAAACTGAAACTAGGAGTACTAGAGAGAGATAAATCAATTAGTAGCAAGGATATATTACCAGGAAATCTCCTCTAACACAAGAGTTAAGCATGATGTTGCACTACCGAAAGTTGGGTGATATCCCCTCTCCACTTGTTTTGTTGTATGTGGAGGAATACTTGTACGAGGGTTTCGAAAGTGTTAAGCCTCACTAAGGGGAAACAATTCTCAAATATTTAGACTTAGTTTCCATGCCCATATAGGTTTTCTCTTTTAAAGGTTTCCTAGAGCAAAAAATTCCATTATTTATGGATGGTGTGTGTTTTTATTTTATTGTTCTCTATTTTTTGCATTTCAAATATTTCATGGATAAGCAGAAAATCAGTAACTAAATATTCTTGAATCTAAAGGAATTTAACCTTCATAGTATAGATTTCAATTTTGTTTATCATACTTGTTGGGATAAACTGTTCCAGTGGAATATCCAGGGCATTTTACAGATCAGTTGGCCTCTGAAAATTATTTGAACCGGCGAAACAGGTACAAAAATGGGTGAATTGTTCATTTCAGGAATCCATAACTTTGAGCTCATAAATCAGTTTGAAGCATGAGTATGGTCACTGGAAAGGTAATATAGAGGAAAAAGTGACAAAAGGATTGAGTTATCTAAGTGATCATTTGGTTGTTTCATAAAGTTGCAGGAAAAGTGGAGTTGGATTCCATGAACCATGCAACTATTTCAAGTATAAGTTTTCCAAATAATGTTGATTTTGGAAAAATGTTTCCATATGCCATAGGTGTATGCCAAAGGTGAGTATTGTTGAAAAAAGAGTGTTGATACTCATTATAGTTCCTATAAATAAGTATAGAAGCACGTTTTAAAATGAAAACATCTTGGTCACAAGAAAGGGGTTGAATTTTAATAGAAGGATAGTATTAACAAGGATAAATCAAATGTCATGAGTGGAGATGGTGTTAAAATTTTGCTTAAGTAGTTAAGTGTATTCAATATTCTTCAAATTTAAACTATTATACCAATAATTGCATGCATAAATATCACTGAAATAAATACATCCACATTATACACAAGATTTATCCCAGGAAACCCTCTTGGGGGAGAAAACCCAGCAAAGCTTCTTCAATATGGATTCCTCAACAAGTAAAATGTCTCTCTCAAGAGAGATCTCACCAAACAGAAGATAATAATAAGATATACCAGAAACCCTAACCAGAATAGGGTAGTGCACCACTAGACCAAGATATTCCTCCAAGAGATAATTGAAACCCTTCACCAGAACACCCTTAATTTGTAGCTATGTCTCCTTCTCAGACTTGCGCACTTTTCCTTGAGAGAGAGAACTTGTGTTGTGTGTTCCTTCCAAATGAGGCACATAGACTCTTATAAATACCAATTGAGTTACCCTGTAATTAGGTCAGGGTCGACTTGTCCACTTGACATTTTCTAATTTAGATTTTACTTTTACAAGGGCACAATAGGGCCGACTTTTACAAAGGCACAATAGGGCCAACTTTAAAAATATAGCATAATATTATTCTTTAGGGTTTTGAATTGGTCTAATACAATATAGATATAATAAGAATATCTTTCGAAGCTACTCAAACTTCAACACTCCCTCTTATCAAGGAAGGTATTCTTCTGGCACGATCGACACGACTGCTTTTGCACTTATGTTCACTTGACCATTGACTTGTTGACATTCCACGAATATATATTGAAGAAGTTTTACAACCACGTCATGCATCCAAAGTCTCATCATCCTTTCGGTATTTATGTCATCAAAGGGATTCAACTTGCCAGCTCACACAAAATATGGCATCTAGTTCATAAAGAACTAGTAACTCGCCAGCTCACACATAATTTGGCATCTAGTTCATAAAGAACTAGTAACCGTTGGTTGGAACATGAGGAAACCAGTCCATAATGACCAAGCATATAATCACAAGGATTATGCGATGTAGTGCACACACACTACCCATATATCCCAAGGCTAGGAAACACCTCCAACCAAACAGTTTGGCCCTCCAGCTCGAAAGGCTGGGAAACTTGTCAGCCCCAAAGGCTCAACATATACTGACCTTGTGTGAGTTCATGTTGATTGATGCCACAGTCAATAACATGCCCGTGAATGACAACCTGCTACTACTGCCACATGTTGATGTTGTTACCCTAGAATCGTATTTGTAACTCATCACTCCCTCTTACTAGGGAAGTCCTTCTGGACCACACCAAGATTGTTTCTAAAGTAGAAAAACTTCACTCTTGAAAAAATATTGTTCAAAATGTCTTCTATATTCTCATCTATAGTGACATACTAGAGATTCACTTATCCCTTCTACACCATATCTCTAATATAATGGTACCTGATCTCAATATGCTTGGAATTTTTATGAAACATCGGGTTCTCTAACAACTTCACACAACTCTAGTTGTCACACCAAATACAAGTCACCTCTAACTTGAGATCAAACAATCCTGTAAGAAGCTTATGAACCCACATTGCTTCGTTGCTAGCTAAACACACTGTTATATACACTACCCCAGTTGTACTGAGCACCACACTAGTCTGCTTCATGCTAAACCATGAGATCATAGATGATCCCAAACTGAAGCAACATCCATATGTACTCTTTTAGTCTGTAGCACTATCGGCCAAATCTGAATTAGTAAAGCCTTGAAGGATTATCTCACGATCCGAAACATATTTGATTCCATAGTCAATTGTACCCTTTAGGTACCTCATCACATGTTTTGTTGCAATCAAGTGAACACCTCTCGGCTCAACCATATATTGACTCAATGTGTTCACCGCAAAAAATATATTTGTCCTTGTGTTCATTAAGTACATCAATGAACCAATCATATGTCTATAAATGGTGGAATCCACAGATGTATCACTCAATAAATTCATATTCGTCACCATCGTTGTAGGCATGGATTTACAATCCATCATTCTGAATCCCGTCATAATCTCTACAGTATATTTTCCTTGGTTAAGGAAAATCTCACTCGGTCTCTGCAATACCTCTAGACCTAAGAAATAATGCATCATACACAGGTCTTTCATCTTGAATTTTGTATAAATATTCACCTTACTTTCAGTGATGATGTTCTCATCTCCTGTTAGAAATAGGTCATCCACATATAACAGTAATATCATCGGTCCACCATCTACAACCTTGTAGTAAAGATTGGAATCGTCTTTACTCTTGGTAAATCCCAAGATCATCAGGAAAATGTCAATTCTAACATACCATGCCCTAGGTACTTTCTTTAATCCATATGTTTGTCCTAAGTTATACACCTTACTTCTAAAGGGAAGAGTTAGGCCACCTTAGTTGTTGGAAGGATTGTTCTTTTATAGGTTTGATTGATTTGTTTGATGGTCAGATGATAGATAGGTTTTCAAGGGAAGGGATCTGGTTGGACTATTTAACAATATCACTATAAGGTTTCCCTTGGTTGGTGTCATGCATTTTAGTAAGAAGATAGAGATATGAAGATAAAACAGAGGAAATACAAACAAGCATACAATTTTTCACTTGCAGTATGAAATTTCAGACTTGAAATAATATTTCAGATCCAAAACATGTACCTGGAAACAAATCACCCAAATCGGTTGTATTACAATAAAATATTCACTGAAAAAAATAGTTGAGATTAGGTTGCATGACAATAAATAGTTCATTGAGACAATATCTGAAAGGAAAAGAAACAATACTTTGCATACATTTCAATTTGCATCTAGATAAGACAATAAGACACACAATATTTGAGAAAACACAGTCTGTCACCAAAAATTATATTCATTGGGTGGGAAACTTAACATTTTTACTCTTTAAGGCCCATCCAAAACCCTGATGCTTGATCTCCCAAAAAAAATGAACCCTTTTACATTAAAAAATCCATCTATTTATCTTCCTCTAGAGGGGGTTCGATTACCTATCTAGGATCTAAGTTCTAAAGTTCAAATTTACATCATAATCAGATCATGTAGATACAAATTCATTGTTACTACCTAATTACAATTGGTAAACATTTATTTAAATTGGGTGGAGTTGGTTTGAAGTGTCAGTTCATAAATCCCCGTCAATTCTACCTTAACAAAAACAGTATTCTTATCACAAAATAGAAACTTATTACAAGTGGCAGCAATACCTCTAACTAAACACAAAAACAATTCTATCAGTGCAACTCGAACTTATTGTTGATAACTTAAGTAAACAAGATGCATAGCAAAAGACTTCATAAGTTGTAGATGGTCGTTGACTTTGCATGGATGCCCATGTAGACCAAAAACTAGATACTAACCTTGAATACAAGTGGATCAAGTTGGCACAGGTCTTGAATTCCTTTACCCTTTGACAGCATTATACACTTAGATTATCTCCTTCAAGAACATGCAGGTTTTTTATGCTTCTTTTGCAGCTTCTGATATTTTTTTTGCATCTTTGTGTATTGCATCTCAAGAACCTGGTTTTTTTGTTGCAGATTCTGGATTTGTTGCCTCATGTCATCATTTTATTGTTTGAGAGCTTGCACTCGTTGGTTTTCATCCATATCCATGTCAGCTTCAACATTTGTCTTGATTAATGTCTTTACTTTTCTTCCATTCTTGAGCCCCTGCTCTTCCTCTGCAACAATTTTATTGAGGTCAATGGAAATCTTGGATTTCCTTGGCCTCATTTCATATCTAAGTGCTTTCTTAGGTTTTTTATTAGTAGTATCTCTCATAGGTTCCTGCATCATTAATATTTTTCCTTTGATCTCTGGTTTGATATCCTGTGGATCATCTCTCCATCTGGATTTATGTCATCAAAATATTGCTCAGGGTCTGGACCAAATTCCATCACATTTTGTTATGACTCTGGATCTACAGTGTACTATGTTTTTACAGCAGCATATTTGACACCAGATGTCTCCCCTTCACTGCATTTTTGCCTTGCCTTATCCCCTGTCATCCCTTTCAATGTATGTATATACATCTCCTCCATATTGGAAAATTCAGAGAGGTCTTCTTCAGTATCCTCATCCTTGATCACTATGGGATTTTGGTCTTTTAAGGATGGATCAAACAATTCCTTGGAATTCAACCTCAACTGGTTTGTGAGCATGGGTTTTTTGTTGGGTTTACTAGACATTTCAAGGACATGGATCCCTTTTTCTATTTTTTCTCTGCTCGGCCATAGGGGAATCCTTAATTAGGGTTTCTACTCGCACATATTTTGCTATAACAATCTTGGACTAGTTGGTTTAGTCCTTCTATGTCTACTTGTTTTTTACTTGGGAGTTTTTTCTTCTTGTATAGAAGTTGGCATAGGTTTGTCCTTGGAATATTTAGGTGATAGTGGGTCTGTTGGGATGGCCTATTTTTCTTCCTGTATGATGTATTTTCTGACATATACCTTTCCACTTTCCCTTTCCCTATGTTTTGTTGTAGAGGACCTTAATTGTCTTCGAGGAATTTCCTCCCTTGGTTGATTAATTGATCTTGCTTTCTCAGATCAGGTTCCCCCTTTTTTAGGTGTGGTCTTATTTTTGGATCGTTGGGAGGCTTTAGATGAACACACGGGTTCAAGATAATCCTATCTGCCTGGTTAAACTCATTCTTTTGTTCTTCTGGTTGTGGATCAACCTCATGTTCTTCTTGTAACCCTAAAGACACCAGAAAATCCGTCTAGGGAATTTATAATTAGTTTAAACCAAAGATAACCAATATTTTAATGAACCCCTGGTGATATAGGCTTCTATGCACAGATCCTGGGTAATTTTGGATTCTCTTAGACATTTTATTTAAGCTCTTAAGCAAGTAGAAGGGGAGGTTTAGTTCTTTGTCATTGTTTAAGTGCATGAGGAATATAATGTGATAACAGTGAATGATTGAGAATCTACCTTCTCCCATGATATAACTTTGAATTGCAGTGAGAATTTCTCTGCATTCTTATTTAATATAGAGGATTGACATGCCCTAGGTCCAATCATGGTTTTGGTGTTCTGCCACTAGAAATTTATTGCAGACTTCAGCTAGAAAGTTTCCCTTTTTAAACCATCTCTCACCACTAATTGGGAGAGTGCACACTCAAGTGATGAAGTGATCTATAATGTGAATGGTGGTGTCCTAGATTTGGGTTTTGAACCCATCAAAGTTTTGCACGAATATTACAGCCACTCCTGTGTGATGTCCATTGAAGGCTCATATAAATTCAAACCATTCTCCTATGATAAATATATCTCTTGTTTTTGGAATAGCTTCGAGCAGTTCGAGCCTTGATGGCTTTGTTATGTTCAATTTCCAACGTTCTTGGGGTGACACCATTGCGTTTTATCTTCTCCTGCTGAGAGTGGTGGTCAAATGTATGCATTGTCTCAGGTTTATTTACAGTTGTAATAATAACCACACACAACCCTGCAATAATAATAACTCGACGCACAAACATGCATGATATTAGCACAAAATTTTTAATTATGGTTGAACTGGTGGAAATGTGCATGATCTTGAGTGCACAAGGAGATGCAAATGAATGTAAGGTTCCAACACACCGTTATTTAAACTTTTAAATATTTTTAGAACGTTAAAACTCATAAAATAGTGCATGTTTTGTTGTTTGCAAGAATGGGGGCATTCTTGCAATCAGTATATTTTTTCATCAATAGGCCTAATTTAACCTATTTTCAACCCACTAGTGACATAACCATGGTGATGTGACTTATTCAATTCAAATCATGACTTGTATTAACCTTATAAAGAGAAAGGAACTAACTAGAAAGCAAATAAAGGATGACAAAAACCAAATGGAAATGACTCAACACAACATGAATAAAGACTAAGTAAAAGCTAGTTTTTTTTACAGAATATGGGTTGATTGGAGGAATAGAAGGAAGAGGTGCATACCTAGTATTTAACACCATACAAGGCTTTCTTCAATTTGCACACATGTGTCTAACTTCCATGTGTCTCGAAACCTTGTGGTTGCTCCACATACACTTCCTCTTCTATTACACCATTTAGAAAAGTGTTTTTCATGTCCATTCAGCGTACCTTCCACTTCATTATTGCATCTATCGCAAGTATATCTCTAATCGAAGTGTATCTCGCCATAGGAGAAAATGTCTCCTCATAATCTATTCCTTCTTTCTGGGACAAACCACGCGCCAAAAACCTTTCCTTGTACTTATTGACACTGTCATATGTTGAATGCTTTGTCTTGTAAATTCACTTAGAAATTACCACTATATTCTCTTTCGATCTTGGAACCACATCCCAAACATCATTCTTTACAATGGACCGATACTCTCCAATCATGGAATCCTTCCATTCTTTCTTCTTTGCAACCTCTTCATAACTGGTAGGATCAGCATCAATAATGTCTCTTAGAAATTCCACGTAACTAGAGTATGGTCATGGTCTCTTTCTTTCTTGAAATTTCCATGTAGAGCACCATACTTCTATGGATTTTGAACAATTTTTCTAGCCCAAGTTGGTCTTCTCTTCTTAGTATTCATCTCTCGGGATAGAACTA
>SNQJ01S0198084.1:0-17218 GCA_010110895.2 Picea sitchensis
CTCAAATTACTAGCATTAATGAATGTCCACAACCACCTAACTGCCACATCCTTCCCTAGTCAGTCTCATTAACAACAATGTCATTTTCCCTACAACTCAACGCTATAGTGCCATCACTAGTAGGTGATGTGCAACAACTCCCCACCAAAACCACCTGTCGCATCCCACTCTCATTATCAACAAAGTCCTTTTCTATGCCACCCCAACCTTGTAGTAAAATCAACAACAGGAAAAGTGCACACACTCCCTACCCACCATTAAGTCTAATTGTATCCAAGTTTGGTACAAAACATCCAACACCTTCCACCTATCACTGCAACATCATCTCATGCAGGCAAACCCATTCAAGGGTTGAATCACCATGATCCTCCCTACATGTGTGACCTCTTGAAAATTGATCTCCACGATCTCCCAATCTTTCCCATTGTCCCCTCATGTATGTAGAATTCAAGTCAAGTACTTCACAATAGCCTTAATGGACATAATGGGATTACCTTAAATCATCTCCCAATGTGAAATTATAAAGGGAGAAGAATTTGGTGTAAGATATCGGTATGCATGAAGCTCCTATAATGTACACTATTTGGATGGGGTAGAGTCTAGTATTGTTGTGTTAGACACTAACAAGGAGAGGTTTAGAGTCTAGACCATCAACCATATACAAGCTCTTGGGGGTTCTAGCAACCACTAATGAACATTCCCTAGGCTACACCACCCTTATTGTAGCACTAACAACCCCATTTATAGATTCCCTTTATGAATTGTTTGAAACTAACGTCCCAATAAGTGCTAGTTGTGGTTTTGATTTTGCAGTGGTAGGTCATAGACTATCACAAAAGTTTAAGATGTGCCAGAGGGCTAGGCTTCAAGATCTTTCTGCAATCTACAGACTTTTACAAGTCATGAAGTACTTTGTGTTGCAATATTTTAGTCAATCTTTTAAGGTTGAAATTAAATTAGAAAACAAATTTCTAAGCAATCCAGATTACATAGATCAATAAATTATATAAATTTCAAGATTCCTTCATTTAATGATAGTTTTATCTTTCTTGTAATTGAAAGAGAAGAGAAGATAGACTCTCCAAACCTATCATAATTGCTATCTGATGGAGTAAAAAGAAACCCATCTCACCTCAGCTTGGAGCCCTTATAAACACTGTGCTTGCTAATAGAATTATGTTAACTTATCATACCTCCATGTCTTGAGCAGAGTGCAGACTAACATAAAAAGGGTTTCGTGGATGGCTCAGTAATCCTATTCAACTCTCACCCTGACCTTGTGCAAGTATTAGCAGTCCTTCCATTACATCTATAACTAATCATATTAACAATCTTATAAGCTGACATACACATAGATGCTAAGCATTTTATGGCAGGTATGAGTCAAGATGTAAATTCGATCATTGTACCCAAGCACTATCTATGGTACCGAATGTGCTTTTTTTAAGACCACCATATATAGGGAGTTATTTCAAGGCCTTTGAAGGGAATGACTCGGTTATTTTAGTGTCTACATCTACTTGACTCAGCTGGAGTTTGTGATTGGAAAGGCCTCTTCTGGTTACTATAGTCAGGTACAACATCACATATGAGTCCTTATTTGACTACAGAGATTGATACAGGATGTAATAGTGGATAGCAGGTAGCATTGGCGATCCTCTAAACCCCATTCTCAAACCTGATTCCATGAAAAGAATCTCCTAGCAAAACCAGATGTTGCAACCATTCCCATTGTATACAACAGTCATCTATTACAATGTTAAGGTGTATGTCTTGGTTTACATCAAAGGGTGTAGTAAGTCACAAAACAAGCATTCAATGGTATAGCCTGGGATCCAACCTTGGTGGTAGTTTATGTCAAAGATCAATCTGAGTAGCAAGTCCATGCTATAAACACAAATTGACACCCCTTAAGTACACACAGTAACCTAGGTTTCGAATTATCCATGCCACTACTTATTACAGGTATCTCTTGACTCATTTCAAACAAGAATCTAAATCCAACAGTCAACAAGCCCGGACTGTACACTTGTTTTCAACCAGTTAGCTAGTACCCCATCTAGATCTTGGTTTGAGGCATCAAACCATTTCTTTCCACGGAACTCATATTACACATCCCTTAAATCCATCGGTTCACTAACGATTTCAAGTTTCTATCCAAGTAGAGGGTACAAATTTCAATATCTAACAGCTTAATCCCATTAACACATACTTCATAGACCAATACCGAAAAAAGTGATTACAAATGCAAGTTTTAATACAGGTGAATACAATAACAAGGTGAGAACACTTCAAAATCCCATTAACAATATGTGATTATGCTACCAGGTAGACTACATACTTCAAAACTAATCCCAATGCAATTTTGAGAGGTATCGATCTCAACCTCTTAAATGGTGTTGTATATTGGAAAAGGGAAGTACAAGTGCAAAGCATACTATGCTTTTATTTGTATATATATTTCTAAGGGTTGAAATCCTAGGAGATAAACAGACTTTGAATGGCCTCGAGGGGATGAAGACCCTTAGGTTCCTCAAAAGCATCATAGTTTGAAGGAAGTATGTTCTATCACTATTTGGGAGGTGTTATTTGAGAAGTGTCCTTGACCACACAAATAGAGACTTGACTAAAAGTGTTGTCAAATTAGGATTTCATTGTTCCTAGCAGTGGTGGATGATATGTGTTACATCTTTGTACAATTTATAACCGTTGGGTTACCATCATATGTGACATAATTTATAGGATGCAACCTGAAAAAGATTTGTACCAAACAAGGAGTTAAAATGCTAGAAAAAAACATTGTTTCAATAAATTGCTATGATCCTTAATTATGTGTAATGGTGTGATGAAGACGAAAGTAGTGACCCATAGAGTTGTTCTTACTGGTTATTGTAGTTATTATTAGTTAAGTAGGCCCTGATACAGATGCATATAATGTAACCAGTCCATACCACTGGTTGGGGTTAAGGCCTAGTAGTAGCTAGTTTAGAAGTTTTGAAAATAGGAAAATAGTTCTTTTGATGAATTGCTTTGTATTTTATCTTTAAAAGTGAATATTGTATTAAGATGGAAGGTGGGAATATATGGTACTGTTATGGTAATGTAGAGGTATTTGGGTACATTTTTTTCCCTTTAGAGTTATGAAGAAGTAACCATATCATGCCATTTACGTGAGGTTTGAGGCTAGTTACAACATGTATAGGAATTTAGAGACAAAATATGATTCTTGAATCTTTGGACGAGGTTTACTTCTTTTCCTTTAATTTTAATGAAGTACTAACAACTGGTAGGTTATTGATGAAATTAATGCCAAACCTTATCATTGAACAATGAAAAGTAATTGTTGGGCTTCTGTTATTCATTACATTGCTTTTGTTGATGATATTTATGGGCATGGATTATCACTATTATTTCATCATTTGATGGTTAGTTTTCCAATGAGAAACTACCGTTTATGCATAGTATTTGTTGAATTGTTTGAAATAAAATTGGAAACCTTATAGTAGCCTACACTTCTTTTAATTGTGGCCTTTATTCCGATTATTCGAGGTATTAAGTTATGTACTGTTTCCATGCACGATTAGTCATGCGTATTTTTGCCTAGTCTCTAGTTCATAGAATTCTGTTTTAGAATTAATATGGGCACCCTTGCTGATGAACATATAAACCTGGCAACATACCAAATGAAGAATCGATGAATTTGGTACGGAGAATGACAGAAAGAAGGAATTTTGTGACCAAAGAAATGCGGTGTAAGTTTCATATTTTATACAATTCTCTCTCAGTTGACTCCAATGTGCATAATATCTTTGCGAACTGGAGTCATCTGAGAGAGAATTATATAAAATCAGTGTAATTTCAACTGTAACTTGTAAGGTTCGATGTAAACAATAAATTGTTGTGTTATCTATTGTTGATTATATTTGGAGTGGTGGATAGAGCTATCTCAATTTTAAAGATGAACTTGAAACAGTCTGGATTTCAACTCTTGTAAAGCATTAAAAAAATAGCCTTGGGATTCATTTCAACAATGTTTATTCCATCTAGGCATGACAAAAGATAATTTTCACACTTGTTGGTTATTCTATTAGGGAAGAATTTCCAGATTCAACTCTCTTAATTTTTTGTTGCATAGGAACACATTTATAGAACAAAATTAATTTTTCTCTAGCCAAAAAACTTCACCCCTAGAATAGACATGTCATATCCCATCTTAAAGCTGGGCATTATATCCTTTAATAATGACCAACAATATTTATGACATTTTTTCTTTTAGATCAAGCATTTCCTAAGCTTGAGATCTTATCCTTCCAATGCATTTTTGTGAAGATTGTTGCAAGCTTGTCTTTAGTTTTTTTATCTTTGTCATTTTACAAATTGAACACCACTCACAGTCTTGAAATACACACTGTCAAATTAGAGACTACTCGGAAATGATTGATTGGTGGGATCGTCGATAACTTGAATACATTCTTCTTGTACAATGTGACAACACAAATTCATGCTTAGCTTCTTTCTACATTGTTTTTGCAGGGGTTTTTGACATTATCTCCATATCTTTAGAGCATATTCAGCTGTATTAGGAAGAGGCTTTAGAGGTAAACTTAAAACAGCGGGTGGAGGGAGATATCTATGCTTTTGCATCAAATGATGATTGGGTCCTCACTTCACCAGTTAATTGTATCCTTATGAAGCACACATCTCGGATGAAAAGTATTGTTGGCTTGGTTTGTCAAGTTAAGATGACTAATAGTGCATTCAAATGTATTTCAATGGTACAGGACTTTGTAGAATGTTTGACCCCATTCACAATTATGTACTTTGGAGGATGTATTATGAATGGTATTTCTCGCCTTTTTGATAGCTACATAATACTTATGCAGAGCTATGCCACAATCTCTGGAGATGAAAATAACACATAGTTTAGAGATAACTCTAATTTTCTTTGTGTGGAAACAAAGGCTCAACAACTTGCCTTTTTGGGAAATGCATCAGCCCTTGCTGATGAATTGATGCCACTCTCTGTCTCAAAATTTTTGGGACAAGAAACTGAAAACCAAGAAGGCACTGTTGAACTGGTTGGAAATACATATCTAAATGGGAAGAGAGAGGATTTGTTTTGGGATGCACGGGATGCGACGCCTTTTCATTTTTCTAGGCATTATTCATGAAATTGAACGAGCTTACACAACTTGTTGTGTTTGCGTTGGTTGGAAGTGACAAGGTGGTGAAGCAATTGCTTATAAGGCTGGCAGAGACAATCATACTTTGGTTATCAAATGATAAGGACTTCTAGGAAGTGATTGAGGACAACTCAACATCCCTAAGTCCGTTTGGACTACAACAATCTATCTTGGATATGAACTTTGTAAGTCAAATTGCAAATTCTAAATGTTATTCCTCTAGACATATCAAACGTCTCATCCATAATAACTCATCTTTGTCAGGGCATTGCTACAAAGGGCATGAATTCGCGATTGCCACGCGGGAGGATGAATGGTTTATTTATCTTGTTGGTCGCGACTATTAGCAGAAAGCTTAGGGAGGGATCGTATAACAATGGAAGAGGGGTACATCACGGGTGTCTTGGTATGGCAATTATCCTTGTTTTGATATTTTTTAGTCTGGTGCGGTCAAGACAAATTCCACCCCAAAGGCAAATGAGGCGGGATCTGGGAGTAGGCGGTCCAGTCGATGCTTATCCCACTTGTTTTAGATATTTTGCTTATTTCGAGGGATAAGGTGGAATGAAATGGAAACTCAAATTCGTAAGGCAACTGTAATAGAATTTCTCAAGTGGCGACAGCATTTGGTGAGGTGTCTTCGACATTTGAGGGTAGAAGGTCGGTGGATGCCTGGGTTTGCCAGTTTTAAGGAGTTTGATTTTATTAGCTACAACAATTCGAAGACAATTTACATATTAATGGTTTGTTTTGTTAATTGTTTTCTATTTTGGAATGAAGTAAAGATCCCAAACTACCAGCATTTAAAACATCAGCCAAAATATAGGAACATATCCACTTTTGTAGGCTAGAGGAGTTTGACTCATAGGGATCTAATGTGGCCATAAATTGTTATATATTGGATGAATTGGAGGTACAAAGGGTTCGACCTGTGTGAAGTTTCCCTTTTGGTTGGATTGTGGGCCTTTCTACTCCAGGAGGTTTTTTGTCTGTAGTTTTTGAATGACTAAATAATAATAGAGAAGATGATTCTGAGGATTCTTGTGTAGCGGCGTTGGTGGCGTTCCTATTCTATGTTAAGTGTTTTCTTCCAGTTATCATGCCGTTTGTTTTCAATTTCCTATTATCGAATGATAGTAATAGAGTAGAATTTATTGGTGAAATACTCTACATCTGATATTTTGATAATATTTATGTTTCTCCTCTAGAAAGCTAGTTTATGAGTTCTTAATTGCTCATTTGCTCGTTTTTTTCCTCCCCATTTCTTCCTCAATGACACCATTCAAGCTTAAGATGATCCAATAATTGTTACTATCTTGCCATGTGGAGGCATTTACCTCTAGATCTGATTTGATCATTATCTTATAAATAGACCCCATAACCCAATGGTGATAGAAATTCGTCAACCACATCCTCATCTAAATATTTCAAAACCCAACCCCATACTTTCCTTCTTATCCATCCCAGCCTGAGTAAGTTAAATCGAAAAGAGGAGCTCTACAGGTCTTGGAGGAGCTAGATCAAGACTCAAATTAGTTCGAGGTTACCCTCTGTGGCTGCCTCTCTAGCGACCTTCAGGCAAATTATGAAGCGTTAACATAATGGATTGCGGTGTATTCTAAACGTGGCTACAATCCTTTTTAACATGTGATTTTCTTGATGCATCTTAGGACTAACAAACTACCTGTTTATTCATAAACTATGTGTATGCATGCGCAAGCATGGAGTCTAAGGAGAAGTTGAATATTATTCAACAAATCATTTAGAGGTTTATAAATCTTCTTCCAATGGAAGCTCTATGTTAGGGTCTCAAAGTTTTTTAAGCAAAGGGTGTGATTCCAATTGGAGATATTGTGCTTTTGGCAATACTATGTACTCAAAACCCACAAATAATTTGGTTATGCTTACAAGGAGAAAGGGAAATGATGCCCTTTGATGAACCTTGATAGCTCTCATAGACTACATGGTGTGAAAATTATTGTTTGAGTCTTTTGGAGTCATTGAAGATAAGAATAAAGGAAAATGACATTGTGACCTCTCTTTTCACCCTCCAATCTCACCTCCAAATTATGCATTGAAGTGCCTTTATGGGGATTAAGGGGAACAAAACTTGAATCGGAGTTGATTTGAGTTCTTGGACCATATAAATGGGTGAGTTCTATCCTCATCTCCTCTTAACTTTAAGAGGAGATGAGGGATGAATAGGGTTTGGGATCTATGGGAGTCAGTGCCTTGTTTGGGAAGGAACTTAGAGCTAAAGAAATTGCTAGGGTTTGATATCTAGAATGGTGCAACAATGTTAGGGTTACATTAAAGCATGAAAAGTAATTATGACAAGCAGTTCAACCTCTTGTTGAACAATAGTGCATTGGGTTTCCATTTTAGGAATGCAATGTAATTACAATAAAATTCAAAACCACATGTGACCCAAAATAATCATATTAAGCTTCTAGTTGGAATGTGTAGATAATTAAGTCGGGCTTTATGCGAGCCCTTCTCATCTTACAAAAGAGTTCAAGGGCTTCATCATAATGTTCATTTTTTGCATATCCTAATCTGAATAATGCCCAAAGCACATATATTTTGGGCAACTCAACAATGATCAAATGGGACTAAATCAACTTTGGGGTGTGTCTTGATCAATGGAGCGTGTCATGAGGGTTTTGGCCTTGTCCAAGACAATAATTTCTTGTGAACACCAACATTTGGTTTTGTGGTGTGAGTTGTTTGGCCACCTGAGGGATTGTTGGCTCTAATTGGAGACTTAGGTCCTTGAAGTGTTCAACAAAGGTTGATGTAGTTTAAGTGTTGACATTTTAGGTGCTAGTTAAGGGGATGTCTCATCGGAAGCACATGCAAAGATTAAATATATGGAGATATGTTATAGGATAAGGGTCTCAACATTCTATCTCAATATCCATATATATCCCTAGTCTATTATGTTGATCTACAACTCTTATACACACACTTAACACATTTACACACATTCAATTCCAACATATTCATCATAACAAAAGAAATAAGGTACCTACATATTAATCCCTTGTAGAACAGACTCTGATGTAAACAAAGGTTTTTTATTACTCCATTCCAATATTAGAATCTAATACATCACACTGTGCACAACTAGACTATGCACTTACCAAATCCAAGGCATGAACTCAGGACTATCTAATGGTCTCCATTTCTTTATGCCACTTAACAAAATAGGGCCCCTATGATGGAGGCCTAGGCTTGCCTAGCTTACAACAGGAGTAAGATCCTACATATTCGAGCGATTGACCATTTTGAATCCATAAATCCCTCCAGTTGTTGTAAGTCCAAATGAAGTAGAATACCATACATATATAGTGGGAAAAACTCTCACTTGGGGTTCAATATTCTTTGCCAACATAGATTCATGCATAGTTTTAAATGGTAATTTTCTACTCGTTTCTTGTTCAACCCGACCACTTATCCAGAGGCATTGCCTAGAGCTTGGGTATGGCATTCATCTATTTTAATGTAGTCTCACTTAGCTCTTCCTATGGGTTTCTCTCCTTCACTACTGCTTGCTACATTAGAGTTCACTGAATTATTACTAGCCGAAGATGTTATGATTATGACTTGTTCTCAGGTACTAGCTGGGCAGATTGTTGTTCGTTGTTGATGAATATACAAATATCTTCTTCTTGAAGAACAAGATGAAGTGTTGCTTCAAGAAGAAGATATTTGTCTATTCATCAACAACGAACAATAATATGTCAATGATGGGATTGCTCAAAATATGTGTCCAATTGTTGAGTGGATGTGTGCCTCCTGTATCATTTGGCTGAATTCAAAGGCTATCCTTATGAATAAATTGTTGTTGTAAATGATGATGAAGCTTTGAAATTAAATGAAATGGAGATGCAATCTCCCACTTGGATGAGAGTGAAAGTGAGATAGCATGGATGTTGAAGTGAGTGAAGCTAAAGTGTGCACTGAAGGTTGAAAATAAGTTCTGTCTTTTTGTTTTCGTAAATTTAATTTTGAAGAAAATGTGAAGCCGAGGAAGAAATTTCCATGTATCTGTCACTATTTGCGACACCTATATGACTTACCTCCCTCCTTTGGGCTTGGAGCCAAGCTAAGTGGGTCTTGATATTATTGATATTTAATGTTTTAAATACCACCACAATGGTGGAAATTGTGGCGTCTTTCACTCTCTTCCCATGCAGCTATTGCCACATCCAAGACATCTCTCTTTCCACCTCAAGATTGTCGCTCCCATAGCAACCATGTAGACTAGTAACTCTCGGTTGTATTTGTGCCACTGATGGATCATTCTTGCACGATACAAGAGTGTGGCTCCCCATAGCAACCGTGAACTATTACCTCATCCCGTCCCGGTCTTGCCACCTTTGAAGCGTCTCTCTTGACACGTCTGAAACATCTCACTTGACGTGTTTGCAATGTCTCACTTGCCGCGTTTTCAATGTCTCACTTGCCACATTTTCAACATCTCACTTGCCAAGTTTGCAACATCTCACTTGCCACATTTACAACGTCGGTCTTGCCACGTTTTCAGCGTCTCACTTGCGTTTAAAGTAGGTCTTGCCGCGTTTTAGTAGGTCTTGGCAGCGTCAGTAATAGGCTGGGCAATCCAATTTATGATGACACGTGGTGTCATCATAAATTGGATTTTCCAGTGCCATATTGACGTTGTAAGACCGACGTTTCAAACGTTGTAAGTGAGACGTTGCAAACGTCTCTCTTGGCGCGTTCGACGCAATTGCCAATTTCTTCTGACAATAGAAATTGGCAATTGCGTTGAACGCGCCGTGGGAATTTGACCCAAATGCGGTGGTGCCTCTTGACGTATGGGATACACCTTGAATGTGTCATGGTTAGGGGTTCCTTCAATCCCCACTTCAACTATAGTTAGGGGATGAATTTCATGCCCCCACCCTTCTACCTAGACAACTAATGTGACTGAAGCCACAATGGATGCATCGGTTAGTAGCTTTATGCCACTGATTATTATGTCCACTCATCCTTCGAGTGCGATTCCATCATTGTCGTTCGTTTCTAACACATTTTCATTTGATATTCTTTTGTTGATAGGCATTAAAATGTTCCATGAAAGTTCTCAACCGATGATGAACCTTAGAATTTGGGGTAGATGGTTATTCACCTCCCTTTTCAATATTTCCTTGGGGTGGGGGCGTATTCCTCATCCATCCATGGAATTAGGAAGTGGGTCTCTCTCATCTTCTAGGCCTAATCTCTTTGTGGGATGGAGTGGTCTAATGAACAAAAGATTCCAATCCTCCAACATGCCTTCAAATTCTAACCCTTCGTGGCAATGGTTTTAGGAAAGATTCCAATCCTCCAACATGCCTTCAACTTCTAACCCCTTCACATTGTTTAATGGTTTTGGGATCAATCCCTTCCCTTTGTTTGGGATGCCGACAAGTGACTACCCTTTCCAGAGTCAGTGGAATCTTGCGCAAGATTCTTTCCCTTTGCAAGGGATGTTGGTAGGGGGAAACCCTTTCTAGTATTAAGGAAAAAATATGGGTGGAATCTTTCCTTCCTTTAGCCAAGGATCTCATGGTTTTTACCAAAATCCTGGTCCATCAATGAATTCTTCCTAGCAACCTAGTGCTAGTTATAATCTAGGATATCCTTTTTCAGTTGCCAACCAACTCAGGGATTCCAGCCCCGGTTGTTGGAATTCAAGGCTACAACTAAGGCTTCCCTCTTTGGAAATGTTAAACTTGCCAGATTTATTGAAACTAATGAATGACCTAGTGTTTCATGACTCAAATTGGCCCTTGGTCCCCACCAAATTATCCTCGTACATTCCTAAATTCGAAGGAAAAGTTGGTGAGGATTTGGGAGACCACGCTACAACATTTCACCTATGGTTCTCATCGAATTCACTTAATTATGAATCTATTTGATTATGACACTTTCAATGCATTGTTATGTGAGTTGTTGTGAAATGGTACATCGAGCTACAAGGGTTGACTTTTCGCACCTTTCATGATCTCACATTGGTATGCCTCAACCATTTTTAGCTTTGGGTCTGGTATGATTCCATCATTGATTTATTGTTGACTCTAAGGAAATACAAAGATACCCACATATCAGATCATATACAGGAGGGGTGGAGGCGGAAAATGATGATCAAGGCCACACTTACCCCCGAGCTCATCCTAGAATGGTTTCTCAAATCCTAGTTGCCTTACATCTCCAATAATGTTTCCACATTGGGGGTTTCCTCTAAAGAGGAAGCCATATTTAGGGCCCAACATTTGATTATGATATATTCTCAATCTGGGATCCTATATGAAATTTTGTTGGATGCATCATCGTCAAGTACTGACCCTATGAAACTAAAGTCTGGACCACATGCCGATGACATTGTTGGTTCTATCAATAAAACTGCTACACATCTAGTTGCGAACCTGATGAACTAGATGAGTATTCATCAAACTATGGCTGGTCAAGCTACGACTTTGACCATTCGCACTGTCTAGTCGTCGGATGTACACTTTGTGAAATTGATGAGTCTGAAGGGCACCCAAAAAACCGGAGGAAAGAAGAAGTGTAAAGATAAGAAAGGAGGTGGGAATAATGGAAAAAATGCTAATAAATCAAATTATAATGATGGAGGGGATAAGAAAGGGAAGAGTAAGGTTAAGTTTTCATGTAAACTTTGTAAAGATGATCACATTACCCATTAAATCCCCAAAATGGAGGAAGCCCATCGTTTGTTGATGCAACAAGAGCTTGTTGTGTTGACGAACCCATTCGTTTAGGGAAAACATATGGCGGTGAGATATTCCAGAGGAACTACGCAAGGGGGCACCCAAGGTACACCCTTGTGAGAAGTTACCATGTCGTTCATCCATATGGTGGGATTAGACATTTTCATTACGACCAGAACCTGAGATTATGGTATCCCTGAGTTGACTTCTAAAGGAAAAGAAACTACTGAGCCTCATAACTCTCTTCATATAGAGAATCATATGGGGGATATGATTCCACACATATCAAAAGGTGTGTATAAGTGTTCTTCGCACAATCCCAATGCTCGAGCTATGCCCAACTGTTCGATTGTTGAGGACTTGGCTTAGACACGTTGTGTGATGTCAACCCTCGAAGTTCTCCAAAGTTTCCCCATGCAACACAACACATTTATATATGCTATATGAGCTACCAATTCTTCAAGCTTACATGTAATCATGTTTGACACGATATATGTGAATCCTCACCTCCCACATCACGTTTCTTTTCAAATTAATGTCATGTATTTAGAGCACCTTATTGGAAGGATTGTTATTCATGAAGGCACTTTGACATGAGTTATGTCATTTTATTATTGGAAATACATTGGCTCTCTCGAGCTGGCTTCATATCCCACTTTTCTCACCACTTTATATGGATGCTCTTTTATGACGCACATTATTATCTCCTCCTTCCCTGTCTAGTTGGGGGGGGGGGAACCATCTCCATAGAATTGGACGTGGTCGATGCTCTGGTCAACTACAACCTATTGTTAGGAAGGAGTTGTACGTACACGATGACGACTATCATATCATTGGTATTTCAAGTTTTATGCTTCCCTCATGAAGGGAAAATCATAACGATCAACTAGATTCCATTTGCTCTCTTTGACTCCTTCACATCTACGAGATCCACAGTCTGGCCATACCCTTAGTGTATCTCAAAGTCACATGAAGCTGTAGTCCCACCATGCACCCTGGTCCTACTTTCATTATGGGTAGGTAACCTTGAACCCAACAGTTGAAATCACCTCATTGGTCCCTGACTGGGGGGTTTCCCTTGTGCTCGACGACAAGAAATCTATTCACACATTGGGATTCGTGTAGTGTCTTGGATTCCATTATCCTTATTGGGGATTTCGTCGCCTTTTTCGACAATATTTCTTATTGGATGCTATTCAAAGGGTCTCTTTCAGGCACTACTTTCATCTGGTGCATACGAGAAATGCACAGGGTCGTTGGTTCATGAACATCCTATTCATCTGAGCTCCTTCTAATCATCAAGCTATTGCTTTCTACCTCGTACTAACTGATGAGAGATTCCCTAATTCTGTCCTTTCAACGGGTCTCCTTCCATCGACTTCAAATCATCTATTCTGGAAATGAGACCTAGAGTCCTATGAGTACTTAGAGGATTGCAGTCACCAGTGGCAGGTTCTCCTTCCATCGATATTTGGAATACATCAATGTCTCATGATTGGTGGATTATTCAAGTGTTTGACCTCAAAACCCTTATTGACACTTGTAGAATGTACTCAGTGCCTTGATACCTACTTTCATTATCGATAGGTTGCTTTCATTTGTTAATGGTATACCTTACTGATCAGTATTCAAAGGAAGTCTCATTGTGTTCGAACTCAACTCCTCTATTCACACGATGTAGACTTGCACCTTCAGCGGATAGTGTAGACAACCTCCAAATTGTAGTAGCAACATTCCTAATATGTTGCTGTCTTTCATTGGACCATACCTATATGACTTCAATGATCATGGGAAATCAACTCCATTGGATAAAGATATCTTCAGATTGATTTTGAGACTGGATTCCATTATGCCTTATTCGTGACTATGACAACCTATGGCATATGTCCTCTTTGTATTGCCTATTAAAGGCCGTGAACAACTATTTGATATATTTCCACATGGATCTACAATGTAATTCAGATTGGCAAACATGTGTACAAAGTCATTACAGATTGTAATGTTCTCATGAGTAACTAGTACTTCCAGTTGAGTCTTCATTACTCCACTTCTAGGAATTATAATGTATTTCGACCATCCCAGATACTCGTTTGACCTCACACATTAGGGGCATATTTTACATCAATTTTTCCTCACCCCATGCAACTTGCTTGGATGGCCTTTCCATTTCCCTATGCAGACTTGGAGTCCCCTTTTGTACCTTCTAGAGCCAAACAAACATATTTTTCCACATATACACCCCCTATCAGTTATACAACAAGCGTATACACAGGTTTCTCTACTAAATCCCATGTACATCGGGTTTGGTGCTCAAAATTAAAAATTATGTCAGGTTTCCATGCCATGTCACGAGATCCATGATCCTCGACCTTCCATATACTGGAAACGCTCCGACTCAACCCTTCAGTTCCATTTGAAGGCTATAAATTGAGCCATATCCAAGCTTTGAAGGCATTAAACAATTCAAATTTGAGAGAAAAGAAACTCTAGAGAAATTTCACTTCATATTGAGTCTGCATCCCTTTGTCCTTGAAAGTCTAAACTCCTTGTTCAACACCCAAGCTCTTCCTTCTTTGTGATGGAGAACCTCATTGATTCCTTTATATGAGCTTGCCTTTGGTGGAGGATTGAAGTGGTGGAGGCCCAACTAGAGGGACTTAGTTTCTTGGTTTCAATATGAGTCATTACAAAATTTTGTCACCTATGTACTTCTGCTGATTATTTTAATAAAAATACTCTTTTCTCGTCCAATTAATATCTTGCAAATATTTAAATTATTATTCCATGGGCATATTTTTCATGTATGTTAATGGATTATGCTAATCTACATGCTAATATTATATATTATCACCCTATGCTTGCGTATCTTTGTTGTTGAGGACAAGTTGTAGGTATAAAGATTTGAGTTGCGTGCTCAACGATGGTCTTCATCGAATGTCTGGATGAGGTAGGCTCTTGGCCTTGTCTTCTTAGCATTCCATTTATATAGCATAATTTGGATTAGAGTTGATTTCTGTGTGTCATTCCATCTATTGTGGTTTACCCCATGCCATAGAGAGATTTTCCTCATAACAGTAGCTTGGAAATCATTTTCGACCATGATGTTCATGGGAAATAGGGTCATTTGTCAACTGAGAAAAATCACGTAAGTCTAATGTTGTGAGGAAAGGCAATGATGAAAATGAATACTAGGAAGGAGGTGAAGTTTCTGTTGTCCCAGATGGACCTTGTAGTCCCCCTATATTTGTACTATATGAGTGTTGAGGAGCTCCCAAAGAGTGAGTGCCCCCAATAATGGTGGCACTTACAGGAGAATGACTGCCCCAGGGACCAAAAATGCCCCTATGGGGGTTTCCCCTAGGGGTAAATGTGGACCCTCCAGGAAAACAATTCCCAAATTTAGTCCTAGGGAAGAAATCCCTAGGAATCGATGTGATAACAAAGGGAAAAACTCCCCAATGTGAAAATTTACCCCCAAGGGATGTGCCCATAGGGAAGGGTGTTATAACATAAGGGAAGTTGAAATATCCTGACACACTACTTGTTGGATTACTGAGAGGGGGGTGAATCAGTAATAGCGTAATTATAATCCTTTTTCTTCCAATAATATAAGTGTTATATCGATTTAGAATTATTATCCAATAATGAGCAATAATAAATGAACAATCACACACATACATAGTACACCAGTGTTTTACGTGGAAATCCAAATCGAGAGAAAACTAGAGAATTCTTTTTCTTATATGTCTTGAAGAATTACATTCATTGGAAGCACCAAATTCCTTTGTTTTCAAGTTGCAACTGGAAGGAGGCTCCAACCCCCTAGTTTCTCAGGCTACAACCTGAGGGAATCTCCAACTCCCCAATTCTATGGCTACAACCAGAAGAAGGATGCAACCCCCTATGTTCTCTGGCTACAATCGGAAGGTGGCTACAAACACCTGTCCTTGTCCTGTCCAACTGCCCTGAAGTAGAAGTAGAATGATGGAACCACTGTCACACTATCACTGTGAGATATACCACTATTAACCTGTACCAATAAACCTGAACCATGCATCAACCTGTACCTCAACCTGTAATCAACCTGTACCATAAACAAGTTCATCAACCATGCACCAACCTGTACCATAAACAAGTGCACCAACCATGCACTAACCTGTAGAAAACAATCTGTAATCAATCTGTACCATAAACAAGTGAAACCAACCATGTACCAAGTATGTACCAATCATGTGCAACTACTCATCAAATATGACTCATCAATATGTACCAACATCATCAACTATACACCTCATGTATGTGCCAACTCATAACCTACTTTTCTCAACCATGTACCCAACTTGTACCTCAATCAAAATCCCTCATCAATTTCATCATCCAAATATGATTTATAACTCTGTAATAGACCTAGTGTATATGATCACATACCTACAAACCTTCCTTAACTTTAAACAACAAAAGACTAGCATTTAAATCAAACTTTTCTTTAGTCTCACATGACTAGTTTTGGATTAGTAAACAACCCTAACTTGAAATAATCATAAATTTGTACCTGTAATGAATAAATATTTGAAACTGATACAAAATGTTCTTCAGTGTGTTTTATGCAATTCCTCCAGGTGTCACTACTTGGAACCTCTCAGAAAAGTAGTTAAAGCAAAAATGGCATACCTTGCTGAATTCTGACTTATTCTAGAGAGTGACCTTGTAGAGCGTTCCCCGCACATAATGTTTTTTGAATCGATCTGAAACTTCTACAAAGTATATTATAGACTGTAATCTAACCAATTTTTTTTTTATTACTGAATTTGGATCTGTTATGAATAAGTTATGATGGTTTTACCCGAAACACCTATTTCTGACTAGTTTCAGGACTAGCCACAAACCCTATTTTCCACGAAGTGTAACTCCAAAAATGAAATGATCCACAAGTTGAATTTTTTACCACAGATACTTGGATATGTTTCCTCAATTTCATATCCATTTTACAGTCTGAATAAGTCTATAAAACAAGTTATTGCGTAAATGGTGAGATGACCTGTAAATAACATACCTTAGAAAGCATCATAAAAATAATTTATCCTTCCTTGAATTCCGACCTTCTTTTCTTCATCTTCCCTCATAATTTCAGCTTAGATATCCTTTGGTTACCTCAAAAACCTATAGGTATTCAATATTCTCAAGTGTGTCTAAAATGATAGAGCATTGCCTCTTATTTATACTCTCTAAGTAGCTTCCTTAAAAACATCTTCTAGGTCACTTTTCCCACTTTCCTTATTTTAGGGTTAACCCACTTCT
>SNQJ01S0198085.1:6400-17218 GCA_010110895.2 Picea sitchensis
CCCCGTACAAGTGTCACCCATCCCCTTCATTCCTCCATAAATTAATTTCTTTAATTAATTAATTATCCTTTTTTACCTCACCCACCTAGAGTTACTCCTAGAATCGCTCCTAGGTGTCCCCAATTTCTCTTACAGGTTTTAATAATTTTCCCCACTATTAATTTTCTAGTTCAGTTTAAATTAGAAAGCTCTTAAATGGTAGATACTTTACTTAGTTTGACTTTCCACTTTTTCCCTTTTGTTTCCCCCTTTTTCCTTTTTGTGTTTCCCTCTTTTCATAGTTTCCTAATATTTTAGATTTTTCCCTCTTTCCCCTTTTTATTTAGAACTCAAAAAGGCAGGTGTGGAAATTAACCCCCTTTTTCCCTTTTCTCATTAAATTAATATATTTTAAATTATCACAAAATAATAAAACGATTAATTCCCTTTTTAAATTTTAATCCAACAGATTTTTTTTTTTTTATGAAACAATTAATTTCTTACTCCCTTTGTGTTACAAGATTTAACAAAGATCATAATTATTATTTTTATTATTAATATTATTATTTTTTTTAGATAGATTAAATTTTACCACTAGCATAGTTTAGACTTAAACCTTAAATTTTCGTGATGGGCGACATTTTGTTAGGGAAAATGTTTTTTTTTTAAAATTCTTATCACAGTGTTCATCCTAAGGCTGACTAGGTTCGTTCAATTATCAAAACAACGCAATGTGCCCTTCAGGATGTATTAGGTGCTCCAAGGGTGCCACTCGCCCTAATTTGTTTCCCTTGCATGACGTGCCCTTCAGAATGCACTATGTGCTCCAAGGGTGCAACTCTCCTCTTTACTGACTTGGTAGACATCAAAAACCCCTTGAGTCAATACTCCACTAGGTGAACTTGTGGGAGACTAAGGGCCTCTAAGGAACAAGGCCCCCACCTTATTGCGTGCCCCTTAGAATCATCGTGAGCGACTTTCGCAGTCTACCCTCATGGCATCGTGGGTCCTCTCGAACTAGGTAAACGTTAACCTACAGTTCAAGCCACGACGGGAGTGCTAGTAGGCTGTGGCAAGGCTGTTGTCCACACCTCTCCCTCAACATCTCTAGTAGTCGTGTGTGACCCCTTTACTCCACATGTAAGTCTGGTCGACAAGCTATCATCATCTGTCATCATCAACAAATCGGGTCAGAATATATCCATATCATATCATCTATTCAGATGCACTAATATCATAGTAATACAATCAAACCCCAATGGTACACTCCCTGACTCGATCCGGAGTCCAAGGGGTTCCATCGAAGCCTCTGCATCCTCAAGGGACAAATTCTTGCACACTTAGTAAAACTGAGTCAATAGCACCTGTCTATGTCAATGTAGTAAAACAACATGTCATCAACCCATAATGACTTATAATCAAAATCAAAAGTTTTAATAGCATAATAATCTGTATCACTTGCGAGAAAGTGTCCTCAAAGAATAAGTTCGCTCAGTGCGCCAGAGCAGGATGTTACATACACCCCCTCTTGGTCTAAACTTCATCCCGAAGTTTCACAGTATATATGCCAAAATAAAGTGTATCACAGTATCATATGTCTATCTATCAAACAAAAATGGAAACTGTTGGCGCATATCATATGCGTCCTCCCAGGTCGCTGAGTGCGGACTATAATTGTGCCACTAGATCTTGACCTACTCTATCATTCGACGCTGTAGATGTAGAAGGTGATGATCCAAGATGCAGATCGACTCAGCTATGAGTGTACCCTCATCCAACACCCGTAAGGTGCTCAAGTCAAACATGTGTAGGATCACTAATCATAAAGTCTCAAACAGAGACGTGAAATACATCATGCATATGCCTCAAGAATCAGGCAAGGCTAGTCATTAGGCCACAGGCCTCTCTTTTCCAAAACATCATAGGATCCCACGAACCTAGGATATAGTTTAGCCCCCTTTTTCCAAACTAGATCGAACTCTTATGCGGTTTCAGCCGCAAAATGACTCGGTCATCACAATGTAACTATGGTCGACATGACGCGCATCATCGTAACTCTTCTGACGATCCTGTGCTTCGTTGATCCTTTGTCTTAAAGTTTTCATTTAATCTTCCAATTCTTGGATTGCTTCTGGTCCCACTTGGACCCTATCAGCAAGCTGATCCCAAATCAAATGCACCCGACACAGTCGCCCGTAAAGAATCTTGAAAGGTACCATCTTAATGACACTTTGGTAAATGTTGTTATAAGTGAATTCTACCAGTGGCAAGAATTCCTCCCAATGCTTCTGTTGGTCCATCATGTACAAGCACATCATGTTCTCCAAGGTATGGTTCGTTCGTTCGGTTTTCCTATCCATCTCCGGGTGATCCACAATACTAAAGTTAAGTCAGGTTCCCAAGGCCTCTTGGAAACTCGCCCAAAATCGTCCAGTAAACACCGATCCTTGATTAGATATAATCCTCTTAGGCATGTCATGTAACCTCACAATCTCATTGAAGAAAACTTTAGCTATGTCAGGTGCCTGATACGTCATACGCACAGGAATAAAGTGAACACTCTTCATCAGAGTGTCTACTACTACGAAAATCATCACACTGTAAAGTTAGAATCTTTTCACGTAGATTTGTCTGAAGAGGAAGCACCAAAAATATGTGCGGTCTCTGACTCAATGCGTCTGCCACTCGGTTCACTATTCCTTTTATGTAAATAATCTCAAAGTCATACTCGCTAAGCAATTCTGATCGACGCCGTTGTCATGCGTTTAGGTCGCTTTGTGTAAAGATGTGTTGTAGTCCACAATGTTCAGTCTTTATTTCAAATTTTCGTCCAATAGGGTAGTGTCTCCAAACCTTCAAGGCATAAATGATGGCTAACAATTCCAAATCGTCTGTCACGTAGTTCTCCTAATGCCTTCTTAGTTTCCTCGAGATGTAAGTGATCACTTGTCCGTATTGCATCAAGACTCTGCCTAAGCCTTCCTTGGATGCGTCAGTGCATACCAAGAAGTTTGCGTCCATCTCAGGGACCTTTAGTATCAGTGCTATTCTCAACAACTCCTCGAGCCTCCGAAATGCTTCTGCACATTTCTCGGTCCAAACAAACTTCTTGTTTTTCTTCTACAATTTTGTGATCAGATTTTCTATCTTCGAAAATCCCTCAATGAATCATTGATAGTATCCTGCTAAACCCATGAAGCTATGCACTTCTGGAACATTTTTCAGCGCAGGCCACTCCTTTATAGCCTCGACCTTGGCTGGATCCACAGAAATGCCTTTGTCGAAGATGACATGCCCTAAGTAGTGAATCTTCGATTAATAAAAAGAGAATTTGGACAAATTCCCATATAGTTTGTGCTCTCATAGACACTATAGTACCAAGCGCAAGTGCTCGTCATTCTCCTCCATCGTCCGAGAGTAGATCAAAATATTGCCAATGAATACTTGGATGAACCTGTCCAAGTACTTGCAGAACACCCCATTCATCAAACTCATAAATACCCCTGGGGTGTTTCTCAGTCCAAACGGTAAAACAATAAACTCATAATGTCCAAACCATGTCTTAAAGGTGGTATTAGGGACATCATCCTCCTTGATCTATAACTGGTGATAGCCTGATCGCAAATCAATCTTTGATAACATCGTCGCATCCTTCATTTGATCGAATAGATCATCACTCATCTGTAACAGATATTGATTCTTGATCGTGGCCTTGTTCAATTGACGATTGTCAATGCAGAGCCTCCACGATCCATTCCTCTTTTGTATGAAAATAACAGGTGCACCCCATGGTGACACACTAGGATGAATCAGTCCCAGGTCCAACAATTCCTTCAATTGCATTCTCAACTCTTGTAACTCCGGGGTTGACATCCGATAAGGAATTCTAGCTATCAGTTCAGTTCCCAGTTTTGGGTCTATAGTAAACTCCAATTCCCTCTTCGGTGGCATCCTAGGTATATCCTCCGGAAATTTGTCTGCAAAATCTCTCTCACCATCGGAAGGTGTTCTAAACCTTCCTCTATTCCCTTCTCTTTTAATGTAAGGATCACATAAAGCTTGCACCCCTTTCACATGCTCTTTCGTAGCTATAAGGAAGAGATGAACCTCAGGGAAACTCCCTAGTTCCATCCTACAATCACATGTCTTTGTCCCTCGTCTTCATCCAAGATCAACTATTTTGTCTTACAGTTGAGTATTGCCTCATGCGAGTCCAACTAGTCCATACCAATTATGACATCATAAGATCCTAAGATCATGACGTGCAGGTTGGCCCTGGTGAAAAACTCTCCCAGGTTAAGGATATGGCCCGTAAACTTTCCTCCAACTTTCTGTTGGCTCCTGAAGCCATCTCTACAAAACAAAAATACACTCATCTTGTTCGAATGCCTTTACCTTAATCCTTTTAGCGTTGTACCAGAAATGAAACTCTCGGTAGCATTGGGATATATCAAAATAATAAGGGTCTGGTTAGCGATGGTACCTGACATCTCGAGCATAGTCGATTCATGCTTTGCCTAGTGGTTATTCACCGCTGCATGAATCTGATGGGCCTTGCCCAAAAACTCCGACGGTAGTGGGTCCGACTGATCCAAAAATGTTGGCCCTTTCCTCTAGGCAGGAATGCTAGTAATGTGGAACCCCACAATCCAATGCACTTTCCTTGGTCTAGTATTCTTGGTACCTGTAGTAGAAGCTAAATTCTAACAATAAGGGACAACTCGAACTGATTGACCTTAAGTTTCTAGGAAAAGATGCAGAGCATACTTAAACACTCTAAAATGGGCCTCGCACTTGGGCACCATGTGACTGACTTGTCGCAAGGCATCGAATTCGTTGAGTTGACACTCAACGAATTCCTTAGAAATATACCGGTCTTAGAACCGTTCCCATGAAACGTCATTTACGGTCATGTTCAAAAGTGGTAGGAGCATCTTCTGCCATAGAAGAGTGCTCCCCTTCAGTTGGAGGACCACCATGTGGAACTTCATGTTGGAGGTCATAAACACGAAGCGTGAAGCACCATGCCTTTCTCTACAACCGTGCCTCGAAGGCACTGTCATCCATGACACTTGTGGATGCTTGAACTCAACTCTGTCTAGTCCTTGGTGGTAGAAAACGATACTTGCTAGGGTGTGCTGTGGACCCTCCGGGGTACAGGTGCCCTTCCCTCAACTCAGTACCGATGGTGAATCGAGGCCCTTTGATAAAAACTGGAAGGGCCTTTTCAGACCATCATCATCCCTTACAACAAGTGAATCCAACCCAAGGATTGGTTCTTCCCCTTTGGGGGGTTCAAATCCGAGGGTGTGAGAACTTCTGAAGGTGTCGCACTTCCTTCCACGACACCATGTCACAACCTTTGGGACGTCCTCTAAAGGTGATATCGCAAGGACACACTAAGGTTTTCCATTAATTCAAGGGTTAAAACTCATGGGTTTATTGCATTGGAAAGCCTGGTGATCCACAGTCGCAGGGTTAAACCTGCTCTAATACCATATGTAACGATCCCAATGTTATGACTACCAGTGACACAGAGAGTGATTTTTTTTTTTTTTTTTTGTTTGAAGTAGGAAAGCGATGATGACACACAGTCAAACCACACAACCTGATGACGAACAAACGCCTGTAGATCAAGCCACCGAAAAAAATGACTCTACACGCTGGCAGATCCAGCAACTGGTCGAAAGTATGAAAAATAAAAAAGGGATGACTACACTCCCTATACAGACACGATGACGCCTAGAAGCTAAAGGACAACATCTCTTACATTAACTACGTGTGCAGGAACTCTAACTCCTAATCTACCTCAATCATCAACATGGACTGTGCTGGAAAACTAAACCATAATCAACAAGATTCATCCTAATCTCGGGTGCAAGGCATCATTCAATTGACTCGGTTCACACATTCCATTTATTACTATCACTCTTGATACTGTAGTTTTGGGTGCATTGCTTAAATCCGTAAATAGTGGAACGACGACTCTAAATACTAAGCTAGACAACAACGTACAAGGCAGTCGAGGTTAGCGACCACCTAAGGTGATGCATTCTTTTAAAAGTGAACTTACCATTCCATAGGTGACAAGGGGGGGATTTCCCCGACCACAACATCGAAGGGCAATTAAAGTGGATACAACCATAAGCCACCAAGTTAGTTATAGATAGTTTACAACTTAAAGTTCATCATCGATTTTTGTTTGGATTCCCACACCATCAGAATGCCATCAATTATGATCATAGGAGTATTGAAAGTGAATACTATTATTTAATTAATGAAAACGAGGGTGACTACCATAATTTATGATTAGTGAGGTGATTAAAAGGTGGAAGCCAAGTGGGTGCCATCATTACACAACCCTTTTGTCTAAAAAGAAAGGGGATTATAAATCATTGTCCAAATTATTAAATCATTGTCTCTTATTATGGTGATGTCTATCATTAATTCACTGTCTATCAAAGGTAAGATAAAGCTGTCTAGAACTCCATGTTATCACTGCATAAACTGGTATCTCTGTGTAATTAGCATAAAATGCAAAGTGTTGTCCATAAAGATCACTGTCTAAAACAATACAATATGTGGTCTATAGAAATTTCTGACTAATAAAATCGTTGTCTTAATAGATTATGGATGGAAACGCGGTTAACATAGTGAGAATCACCACACTATCAATTCCATAAATCCTGTTGTAATCTGCCTTCAACGCTGACATTCTAAAGAAACGGTGACATTCACATCTAAGGCATTGATATCGTTGTCTGTCAACTCGGAGGTAATTCTGTCTACCTAAAACGCAGAGGTAAAAGTTGTCTCTTGAATAAGTTGTATAGCATAAATGATATTATCAATCCTTATAGCACCATGTTTACACAGCCACCCGAAGGCTTGACTAAAATGCAGTCACAACGCCACCAAAACACCATCACAATCGTTGCCCAGACATAGTCATAATCACTGCTACAAAATCACCATCGATCAATTAAATTTGTTTCCTCCCAGTAATTATACCGTAATAATTAATTCATTCAGCCATCCAATCAATGAATAAATTTGCTGGCCATTATATAGAAATTCGCTGATATTAAAGTCCAAAAAAAACGCAGTCTTTCAAGAAATTGGTTGTCAATTGACATCATAAATTCACTGCCATTAACATTAAATACATTGTTGTCATAAGGAAAATAAGTCACTCTAAATGTCTTTTACAAAATCTCCTAGACATGTGCCGACCCTTAAACGCTTGTGTCATCATAACGGAAGGTTGGGTTTAACATAAAAAATAGTTGTCAATAAAAGGACAATTCCTAGCCTATAATTGTATAAACAAGGGCCAATTCGTAGGGAAAAATCCTAGGTTTAGGTAGTGTGAAATTTCAAGGATTGACCGGGTAAGGAGTAAATGATATATACAGATAATCCTTAATAAACTACCTAGATAATTTGCCACTTATCAACTGAGAATACAAATGTTTTGCTACCCAATTGTACTAACACGACAGGTGATTCACGTTTTCTCCAAAAAGATAACAATCAGAGATCAATAAGAATCCCAGGACAAATTCACCTTCTTAATAATTTAAATTGAAATGGAAATCGCTATTCAGGTAGATAGAATCGCAAGCCCCCAATTCGCCTCTAGGGACAGGTTAAACGACAATGAAATCAGATCATTGGTAGGTGTAAAAAATGCAAGCTGAAAATTGACACTAGCGTTATCCAAATCCAGAGTACCAAATAAAACACCGACTTAGAAGTTTAATTTTTTTTTTGTTTCATTTTCCAAGATGCCCAACAACACAGATTTAAATTAGATTATTTTGCGTTCCAGGATACTAGTACGAGAAAAATTTGCAGACTGATATTAAATCCTTTCATTTCCAGGGTACCAATAAAAATTGCAGACTGAATTAAATCCTAGACTGAGATTAAATCTTTTCATGCCAGGATATCAATGAAATTACAGAGTGGAATGAAATTCTTTACATTACCAGGATATCAATAAAATTGTGGACTGAAAAGAAATTCTTTACATTACCAGGATAACAATCCAGGCAACCAATAGTAAGGGAACGCAAGGGTCCATTAGGAGAGGTCATTGAGATGATCGCAAGGAAAACCAACACGATGAAAGAATTCCATACGCGGAGGTACTTTTGCTAGAGGGCGCAAGACAACAAACTACCGAGGACAACAACAGAGGTAGACGATGCATGGGTTCTTCCTTCGCTTCACCATAGTCGCACAGAAAAGCACAACATTGAGATCCATAGGTCTTTTAATGCTAAGGCAACGACCATAGATCAGGCTCCTGGCCGACTACTCAGGCGAGGACTAGTGAGCTAGGGACGAAGGGAAACAACACAATGGTCTCAATCAAAACACCATAGGTGGTCAGGACATGCGGGAAATGAAGGTCATGGGAAACCAATCAATCAATCATGTAGGCCATAAAAAATTTAATCCTAAATCTAGACCACCAATTTACCTACCCAAAATAAACATGCGGATCCAAATCATAAATCCTACAACAATCTACCATACAAACAAAGAAAGTATATCGTTGCCTAATCACCTACTCTGAGTGGGAGTCCCGTGCACTCCATGCAACTCCCTCTTGTCGATTGACAAGACTTCACCAGTACCTCCCAGCTAATGCTAGGGGTACTCTTCTTCCTCCTTAGCCCCTCGAGCCACAAAGGGGCCACACACTCACTATCCAGAGATTTCTACTAGCTCCCAACTCGCCTCGCAAGGACGAGCTACCACTCCTCACCGATCTGGGTATCCCAACTCCCACAAGTTAAATTAGTAAAGTAGATATTTCTCCAGCATAACGTTATGCAAAACAGAAGAAGATCCAACCTCCATCTCCTCCCTTCATTATATAGAGTTTCGTGGTTCCCTACTTTCAAAAAATCATGTTTAGTTAAGTTTTTTAAAATTTAATTCCTAAAAATTCCTCCCCATACAAGTGTCACCCATCCCCTTCATTCCTCCATAAATTAGTTTCTTTAATTAATTAATTATCCTTTTTCCCCTCACCCACCTAGAGTTACTCCTAGAATCTCTCCTAGGTGTCCCCAATTCCTCTTAAAGGTTTTAATGATTTTCCCCACTATTAATTTGCTAGTTCAGTTTAAATTAGAAAGCTCTTAAATGGTAGATACTTTACTTAGTTTGACTTTCCGCTTTTTCCCTTTTGTTTCCACCTTTTTTCTTTTTGTGTTTCCCTCTTTTCCTAGTTTCCTAATATTTTAGATTTTTCCCTCTTTCCCCATTTTATTTGGAGCTCAAAAAGGCAGGTGTGGAAATTAATCCCCCTTTTCCCTTTTCTCATTAAATTAATATATTTTAAATTATCATAAAATAATAAAACGATTTATTCCCTTCTTAAATTTTAATCCAACAATTTTTTTTTATTTTTTATGAAACAATTAATTTCTTACTCCCTTCGTGTTACAAGATTTAATGAAGATCATAATTATTATTTATGTTGTTTTTATTTTTATTATTATTATTATTATTATTATTATTATTATTGTTATTATTTTAGATAGATAAAATTTTACCACTAGCATAGTTTAGACTTAAACCTTAAATTTTTGTGATGGGCGACATTTTATTAGGGAAAATGTTTTTATTTTTGAATTCTTATCACAATGTTCATCCTAAGGCAGACTAGGTTCATTCAATTATCAAAACAATGTGGCGTTCCCTTTAGGATGCACTAGGTGCTCCAAGGGTGCCACTCACCCTAATCTATTTCCCTTGTGCGACGTGCCCTTCAGGGCGCACTACATGCTCCAAGGGTGCCACTCACCTCTTGACTGAATTGGTAGACATCAAAAACCCCTAGAGTCAATACTTCGTGAGGTGAACTTGTGGGAGACTAAGGGCCTCTAAGGAATAAGGCCCCCACCTTATTGCGCGTCCCTTAGAATCATTGTGAGCGACTATCGCAATCTACCCTCACGACATCGTGGGTCCTCTCGAACTAGGTAAACGTTAACCTACAATTCGAGCCACGACTAGAGTGCTAGTAGGTTGTGGTAGGGATGCTGTCCACACCTCTCCCTCAACATATTTGGTAGTCCTGTGTGACCCATTTACTCCACATGTGAGTCTAGTCGGTAAGCTATCGTTAGCCTACATCATCAACAAATCGGGTCAAAATATATCCATATCATATCATCTATTCAGATGCACTAATATCACAGTAATACAATAAAAACCCAATGGTACACTCCCTGACTCAATCTGGAGTCCAAGGGGTTCCATCGATGCCTCTGCATCCTCGAGATCCAAAATCCTGCACACTCAGTAAAACCGAGTCAATAGCACCTGTCTATGTCAATGCAATAAAACAACATTTCATCAACCCATAACACCTCATAATCAATATCAAAAGTTTTAATAGCATAACAATCTGGATCACTTGCGAGCAAGTGTCCTCAAAGAATAAGTTTGCTCAGTGTGCCAGAGTGGGATGTTACAGATGGAAATGGTGGAAATGACGTAAGAAATGTTATCCAGGACACCGAACTTGGACCATATTCACCAAAGAAGTTTTTGCCTATTTTGATAGGGAATATCATTTTTTGGGAAAACTCACCAAGATGAAACAAATAGGGCCAGTCACATATTTCATCACAACCTTTAAGAAGTCGACTATCAGAATTGAGGGCTTATCAAACGAGTTATATAATGAATGATTCATCATTGGCTTAAAGGATGCCATTTGGGCTCATGTTTGCATGCACCATACTGTTACTTGGTTACATGAATGTAAATTAGAATTGGAGGATGAGACCATCCTTCATGCCACATCCCTTCATG
>SNQJ01S0198085.1:17228-27929 GCA_010110895.2 Picea sitchensis
TTGAAAGTATATAAGAAAGTAAAAAATTTGTTGAGAGTGCAAGATTAAATTTGGAAATTTAAATGCATTTTCAATGTGGACTAGTGAAAGATAAAAATATATGATGACATAAAATTAATAGGAGATAAGAAATATAAAAATTTTAATGTATTTGTGAACATTTTCCATACGGACTGCTGAAGGATAAGAATAAAAGTCTAGCATACTAAAAAATAAATGCATTTGTTATACAGAGTGCTGAAAGATAAGAGTAGAGTCTTTAGGTTATAAAAATTTAGATGCATTTTTATTTGAAATCTGTCAGAAAATAGAAGTTTGTTACATACCACTGCAAATTTTGAAATATACAAAAAAAACAAAGTGTGTTACATATAAACCGGAATTTCAATGCGATTGTCATGTAGACTGGGATTGGGGCTCCCGCGAACCATTAGAGAAATATTTACAAGAAACAAGATTATGGAAAGAAGATAGAGTGCAACAACTGCAAAATAAAATAAATGGAAAGGTATAAGTGTTTGCCTATACATGTTTATTTAAGAAAGCGGAATAATTGGGTTGAGAAACAAAGAAATATGGGATGAGTAAAGTTACAGTGAGGGTACATATGAGCACTTTGGCTATTTTCTTGCGGCTTCCCTTTCATTGATGTCGGTGACGACTGTGGTTTCAAGATGTTCTCCATGGTTGTTGGAATGCGGACAACTACTTGTTGTCTTTCGTTGGTGGCTTGTTTCAATTGCCTTTCGACCCATTCTTCAATGTACGCTTTCATTGGGGCGACGTTGAACTCATTCTGGATCTTGATGTTGAAAAGATCATTTTCTAATTCCTGGAAGTCAATAAAAATATTAGAGAGAGCCTGATGAATTTCCTCATTCTGTACTGCATATTTGACTAACCAGTCATGGACGTGAGATTGATCCAATTGAAGGATGCTGTAAAACTTTTCCAAAGAGAAGGTCTTCAACATAGCAACCTATTTATCGAACTCTTCTCTAGTTAAGGACAAGGAGTTTGCGATTAAGAGGGGGTCTTGGAATTCATTTGTTTTCCCGGCTAGTCTATATTTGAAAACTTTGTGAATAATTTATCTTTCTTTGATATGACTTGTTCACATGACTGAACAATGAGACGCAGGTTGCTTACTTCTTTTTTCCAACATGCATTCAATTGGCTGATCTAGTTTTTGGATATAAGATCTTCTTCTCTTCTTTTTCTTTCTGTCATATTCTTAACAATCTTGCCAAAAGGGATGACCGTTTTTAAGAATAAATTTTCTTCATCTTTTAATTTGGCTTGCAAAAGCTTGAGCAAGATATGTGCCCTGGTTCCAAGGGAAGCGATGGTTTGTGATCTTTTCCAGGCATCGGTAACCAGTTCCATTATTTTTGTGATATTGTTTTCCACATATCCTTTATAGGATGCGAGCAGGGTGGAGGGTGATTTTACATTGGGTGCAGGGGTGCCAGGCATGACTATTGCCAAAGGATCGACAAGCAATGGCATAGGAATGAAAGCGTCTTCCAATTCCTTGACTCAGTCCTTCAGTCTGGCATTGTGGGTCTTGATGTGTTCAATGGAGTCATGAAGTGCTTCTCCGGTCGCGGTGTGAGGTTGACAGATTTGTGACGGCCGCATATTGGAAACATCAACCTCTGAACAAGATTTGCCTTTGATATTTTTAACATTTTTTTTTTCTTCTGAAATATCAATTTTTTGTTCCGGCTATCAAAAACAGTGCTCTGGAACATGAACGATTCATCTTCGTCAAAATTTTGGGTAACGGATATGTGCATTGGATGGCGTCCTCGAGCTGATCAAAGAAGGGGAACATGGCATCTAGATCAATGTCAATTTCCATGTTCTCACTCTGAATTTTCGGGTCTTCTGCCTATCCCACTTTTTTTTCTCTTCTTCTCTACTGGAAGCTTGTGAGAACTATCAATTTTAGAGTGAGGAGGGTCGTTATCTCCTCCTCCGTTTGAAGAATTCTGGGTTTCTTTGTTGCTATGATGGGCCGTTCGAGTAATGCTCCAAGATGTCTTACTTTTTGGAGTGGTATTTGCAGATTGAACACTCTTGTCACTGGGGTCTTTCCCCTGTTGCATGTACAATTTGGTGCAGCTTTGCACTGTCTCTACATCGTCGACATCAGAGGCAGGCCCATGACTGTCTTTGTTTTTAGGTAGGTGTTTATTTACAAAACAATCACCAAGGCCAAGTGAATGTAAATGTTGTCTAAAAATATCATAGGGGTCGAATCCTTTTATGTGTTCAACATATATGAGGTTGGAGATACTAAAATGTGCTACGAAATAGTCAAATTTGTTGATGTTTTTCAACACGAACTCCCCTATTTTCCAAGGCATAGGAATGAACTGCTTTTTTTTCTTCCTTTGGAATAGATGGAACCAGTAGCTATATTGATGTGCTACTTTTGCAATAAAAATTATGTCCGTAATGTGACATGGAAGGAGAGTAGGTTGTTCCATGGAGACAAAAATTCTTATGACAGTGTAATTATCCAAATGTTGGATTGTTCCCTTTTTGTCCAAAAAATTAGTTGCTTGTTCAGATAAGCGGGGAGCATTTTCTCCTAACAACAAAAGTTTGAAAATAGATAGGAAGCCATTAAAAACCTCATAAAAACAGTGGGAGGCCTTGTGCTTCCACAAGGCCTGGTACCAGAACGTTACTAGGTGGAAATCACAGTTGACATTCTTGGACAGAGACAGTTGCAGAAATCGACATGAATGTGCTATTGCAAAAACTAAATAGGATGACATATAAAATTTCTTTCCCCTTTTTTAGCTTGACAACTGGGAAGAGATTTCATAAGAAATTATCCTTCCCCAATCAAAAATGGCTTGTTCATTGACTGTGCAATACAAAATGTAAAGATCCATGCGGGAAACAATAGTTGTGGATTCTTGTTCCATTATTCTTGTAAACAACCAGGCAATTTCACGAAAAGGATTTTTAAATGAACTAACCTGCATGATTGTAATATCTTCAGGAACTAGATCTGGGTTTTCCAAAAAAAGGGGCAAGAGGTCCAATCCATTATTATGCTTTGCTAGGAACTGTTTGCAATCTTCTCCTTTGAACATCAATGTTGGCTCAGGCAATTTCAACATCTATCAGAAGACCTGAGGTAACAAAGAAACAAAAGAGCGGTCGTGCAGTGGAATAATTCTTTTCTCTACAATAAATTTATTGGTGCACCAAGAGACCAGGTCCTTATAGTCAAAAACCTTAGGGACACAACCTACATGAGCAATCCCAGAGGTCCAAATTACTTGGTTCTCTGCGGTAGATGTTGAGTAGTAAGAAAATGTCCTGGAACAGTGGAAGTTCTGGTCGTGACAGTCGAAGATGTTCACTGTATCTCCACAGAACTAGTGTGTAACTGATGCCATAGGTTTATGAAAAGGTTGCTTTTCTACAGATGATGGTTTAAATGAACAGTCACAACAAATAATGTAACTTTTTTCTAAATCTTGGTTAAATGGTTATGAATGGGAAAGATCCTCAAGCCTTTTGTTGATTAATGACAATCGGTATTGGTGGTGCATGATGAACTGTTAGGAGTAAAGTTTATTTATTGCATATTTAGAAATGTGAAGGTGGCAGGTACGATGAAGAGAAATTAAGGAACGGAGGTTTCTTGAATGTGCGAAGGCCACGCGGTGTGAAAGGGATTTCATGATTTTGAAATGAACACTCAGAAGGGACAATATAATCTTCCCGCAAATTTTGGTTTAATGCGCATGAATATGAGATTTCCTCGACCCTTTCGCCCATCAATGACAATATATATGGTTTCTGCATGATGGCCTATTATAATTAAATGCCAGTAATTCCATATTTAGAAACACAATATGTCTATATATATAGAAAACTTTATATTTTCTTTTATTGTAGAGAAGTGTGAAGGTGAAGGAGATGACGAAGAGCAAGGAAAGAATGGCAAGTTCTGAAAAGTGGTTGGACGTGAATCAAAAAAGGGTTACAGGGATAGTTAAGAAGAGATCATGAAGGGGGAGTTCAGCGATCGGTTTGTATATTTGCGGAATTTCGGAAAAATGGCTAAGTATGGAATAGGGAAATTTCTAATTGCATGCGTAGCAATAAGATATTATATATAATTGCCAACTGCTAATTCCAAAAGGACGCCATCACAGGAAACAACGAATACAAACTTAATATTTCTTGAACCCAGCAAAGGGATGATTCCCTAAATAAATTTGAACAAATGACGAAGTACGGAATGCGGATAGATGGGCTTCAAAATGGGTTGACAATAGTTCCAGTAAATATGTAAGGAAGTGGTGGTTAAATTGTATTTCTCGAAAGTTTTCAGTGCAAAAAATGTGCATCACAGAAAAGGGCATGATAGGTGGACTGTAATACGGAAAACGATAAAATTTCATGTTTCAAAATTTTTGAGTGCAAAATGTGTAAAATGGAAGAGATCATGAAAAGGGCATGATAGGTCGACCATAATACAAAAAAGGGCATGATCTAAGAATAGTTGCAAATTTGTATATCTATCAATTTGTATATAGCAGAGCTATGAATGTTGTTTGGAGGTCTTGGAAAAGTAGAGGTGCAATGTTGATGCATCCAGCGGGGTCCTCCTGTCAATTTCTATATGGATGAACTCTGGGTGGTAGTTGTGGGACATGAAACAATAGAGGGTCAATTTAAAGAAAGGGGAAGCAGTCATTGGAAACACATGAATTGGGAAAATAGAAAGGCGGAAGACATTTTTCATAAGTGCAAATTGGTTTGAAATAAGCCCCATTGTTTCAAAATCATGATCTACTAGTTATCAAGAAATGCATTGTTGAAGATTACATTTTATTGCAATGTGCACATGCAGTTATGTTCTTGATACATTATTCCATGACTGTAACATACTAATTGAAGTAGTGAACTTTGTTTTGTACTAATTAGCATTAAAACTTAATAATTGCATCTCTAGAAAGAAGAAGAACGTTTTTTTTGGAACATTTTACATTGGTATTAGTAAACAGAAGATCGAAGAAGTATGAGAGAACCAAAGTATGCCAATTAGAACATGCATGAAACCCAGAAAAGCGGCAGAGACGAAGACTCCAAGGCCAAAATTCCGTAATAGCAAATCCATTTAAAAAAATAAGAAAAGTACTGAGTACTATACATCTATGCTTAGAAATTGGATCCAATTCTTTGGTTGAAAACATTGAAGGTATCTGCGACAAACACAGGAACGGGTTCTGCAGTATGAAAGATCCTTGGAGTTTTCCCCTCGATTAATTATCCTCTACTGAAATTGATATTTTTCAGAAGCTTTGCCTGAGGAAGAAGAAGAAACTGGTTGCAGGGCAAGTTGAATAGCCCTTAGTTGAAACCAACTCTTCATAGTCGAAACAAATTCAGTAGTACAGCTTGCACGTGCAACTACAAAATCCCAAATTAGTCCATTCTGGGCAGAAGGAGATGACTAGTAGGAAAATGTGTTGCAACAGCGAAATTTTTGCACCTGATACCCGAAAATGTTAAACAATATTTTTTTGGCTTGAAATATATCTTTGGAAGCATCAACATACGATTTCTTTATAGTCAAACTCTTCCACCTAGAATGGACTAATTTGGAACTCTGGAATTCCTACTTTGGCAGTGCAAAGTGACCGTTGCATTCACTGTTTTTTTTTTTTCTAAAACTCCTTTTGATGTTGCCATGACTGTGATCACCGAGCCGGGACGGTCCGTTCATTATGGTTGATTTCAAATTTGGGCCCAGGAGTGGGAATATTTTCTGCATTGCCATCATCCATTTTCGTATCATCATCCATCAGATCATCTTCTTCTGGCTTGGAATTCATGGCATAAAGTTTTGCAATAGGCATGACTGCAAGTGGGTAGGTTCTCTGAGCAACCAAAGTTGGCATCAATTTTTTTGGTTTGAAATATATCTCTCGGTGTACCAAGGGACCATCTCATTTTTTTCCTATGGCCAAAGAGAAATGAATAGTAAGAATATGCCCTGGAATAGTGGAACATGTGGCCATTATGCCCCAATGTGTTGATTATGTGTGGAGAGAACTGCCGCCACAATTTATTAAGAATTTTCATTTGCTCGAGACGATGTTTCAAATGAAAATCCAGGAGGGATAATATAAGCCTCCGCAAAGTCTGGCTTAATGTGTATCAATAGAATATCTCCTCGATCCTTTCACTGATCAATGAAAATTTCCAGGGTTCATGCGGAATGAGTTGTGACCATCACAACTCACTAATTGCACAATTAGAAAAAAGTGTGAAGGTGGCGGTGACAGAGAAAAGACATTAAGAATTAGAAATTTCTTAAAAGTACCAACCCGTCGGCGGAAAAAAAAAAAATATTGCGTCGCCTTTGAAATGAATACTTGGAAAGGATAACATGCTTGTGCACAAATCTTAGTTTAATTTGTACTAATGACAAATCTTATTCTAAATTCTGTACATTGATGACAACTGTAATGGTTGTTGCAGTATGGATACTAGCATTAAAGCTTAATTATTGGATATGGAAAGCGGTCAGGCGGGCTACAAAATAAAAACAAAAGAAGATATACCCAGGAAATGTGAAGGCCTGATGGTTCTCTGCCTGGCAGACGGGTTCTTGGCCTGGTGGGCTGAAAATTAAGCCTCTATTGTTCTGTGTCCTACAAATAGCACCTACACTTCCATGAGATACAAAATGATAGGCAGATTTGTGGGTTGGTTGGTTTAACATTGAGGGTTTGATGGTTAAACATGTACTTTTGTAAAGTATGGACATCAGATTGTATAGAACATATCCGAATCCATGATTCCATACCTGGGCACTTTTTGTTTCACGAGTTCACGGCCTAGCAGGCTGAAAATTGAGTATCTATTGTTTCATACCCTACAAATAGCACCCACAGTTCTGGGATATACAAATTGACAGTGAGAGTTGCGGAGATGAGTTTCTATATAAAGTATAGACATGAGATTTTATATAGCATATGTGGATCGCTTATTCCATACTTAGGCACTTTTTTTATCGCTGGTTCGCAGCCTTGTGGGCTGAAAAAATACTGAATATTGTTTCATATCCTACAAATAGCATGCAGATTTATGCGATATACAAATTGATAGCATGACCTATGGGTTTCTTGGCTAAAAAATTGCATTTGTACTGTTCTAGAACATATGCAGTTTCTTCGTTCCCTGTACTACAAATAACAACCACATTTTCGCGATATACAAATTGACAGGAGGACCTACGGGTTTCTTAGATGAACATTGTATTTGTATTGTTTAAGAACATATGCGGATTCCTCATTCCATACTTGGGCACTTTTTGGATCACGCGTTCGTGGCTTGGCAGGCTGAAAATTAAGTATCTATTGTTTCGTGTCCTACAAATAACACCTACACTTCCGTAATATACAAATTTATAAGCGGGCTTCTAGACATAGTCTCTATATAATGTATGGAATGAAATTTTATACAGCATATGCATATTCCTCATTCCATACTTACGCAATTTTTGGATCCTGGATTCGCGGCCTGGCAAGCCGAAAATAGTCTCCATTGTTCTGTCTCCTACAAATATCACCCAGATTTCTGCGATATACAAATTGACAGTGGGAGTTGTGGAGATGAGTCTCTATATAAAGTATCGACATGAGATTTTATAGATCATATGCGGATCCGTATTCCCATATTTAGGCAGTTTTTTGATCGCGGGTTTACAGTATGGCATGTCGAAAAAAGAGTCTTTATCATTCACTGTCCTACAAATAGCACCGAGATTTCCGCAACATACAAATTTACATGAGTCGCCACAGGGTGCTTGGCTGAACATTGCATTTGTTTTGTTCTAGAACATATGCACATCCCTCATTCCATACTTGGTCACATTTTTGGATCGCGGGTTCACGGGCGAGCGGGATGAAAATTAAGTATCTACTGTTTCGTATCCTACAAATAGCACCCACACTTCCTCGATATACAAATCAACATGTGGACCCATGGACATAATATGTATATAAAATATGGAATGAAATTTTACACAACATATGCAGATCACTAATTGCATACTTAGGCAGTTTTTGGAGCATGCGTTGGCGACCTGATGCACCGAAAAAAGTCTATGTTTCATCACCTACAAATAGCATCCATACTTTAGCGATATACAAATTGACAGGTGGACTTGGGTTGCTTCGTTGAACATTGGAATTTTATTGTCCTGTTGAGATCCCGTATCAATTTCATAGTTAGCGATTTTTTTTGATCAGGGGTTCTGGAGCTGTCCACGATATAAAAATTGACACGAGTCACTACAAACTACTTGGCTGAACATTGCATTTGTATTGTTCTAGAAGATATGTGGATCCCTCATTCCATACTTGGGCACTTTTTGGATCGCAGGTTCGCGACCTGGCAGGCTGAAAATTAAGTATCTATTGTTCTGTATCCTACAAATAACACCCACACTTTCACGATATACAGATTGACACATGGACCCGGGGACAAAGTATGTATATAAAGTATGGAATGATATTTTATACAACATATGTGAATCACTAATTGCATACTATGTGATAGGTGGACTCAGGCTGCTTCGCCGAACATTGGACTTTTATTGTTCCATTGTGATCCCGTATCAATTTCATAGTTAGCAATTTTTTTTATCGAGGGCTCTGGGGCAGGGAGGATGGAAATTGGGCCTCTATTGTTCCACACTATACAAATACATTGTTCTGCGGACCTAGGGGTTGCTTGGCCGAACTTTTCATTTGTATTGTTGTAGAACATATGCAGAGTCATCATTCCATACTTGGGCACTTTTTGGATTGTGGGTTGACGCCCTGGTGGGAAGAAAACTAAGTATCTGTTGTTCTGTGTTCTACAAATATCACCTACCCTTCCGCGATATACAAATTTACATGCCGGCTTGTGGACATAGACTCTATATAAAGTATGGAATGGGATTGTATACAGCATATACGGATTCCTCATTCCATACTTAGGCAGTTTTTGGATCGTGGGTTCGTAGCCTGGCCGACCGAAAATAGTGTCTATTGTTCTGTCTCCTACAAATAGCACCCAGATTTCCGTGACATACAAATTGACAGGAGGAGTTGCGGGCTTCTTGGATAAACAATGCATTTGTATTGTTCTAGAACATATGCGGATCCCTCATTCCATATATGGGCATTTTTTGGATCGTAGGTTCGTGGCCAGGTGGGCTAAAACTTAAGTATGCGGAACCCTCATTGCATACTCACAAGTGGACTCGGGTTGCTTCGTTCAACATTGGACTTTATTGTCCCGTAGTGATTCCGTATCAATTTCATAATTATCAATTTTTTTCTATCGGGGGCTCTGGGGTTGGTGGGTTGGAAATTGGGCCTCTATTGTTCCCCACTGTACAAACACATTGTTCTAGAACATATGTGGATCCCTCATTCCATACATGAGCACTTTTTGGATCACGGATTCGTGACCTGGTGGGCTTAAAATTAAGTATCTATTGTTTCGTGTTCTACAAATAGCATCTTCACTTCCGCGATATACAAATTGACAAGCGGACTTGTGGACATAGTCTCTATATTAACTATGGAATAAGATTTTATACAACATATGCAGATTCCCCATTCCATACTTGGGTAGTTTTTGGATCATGGGTTGGTGGCCTGGTAGGTTGAAAATAGAGTCTCTATTGTTCCCTCTCCTACATATACCACCCAGGCTTCTGCGATATACAAATTGACAGCAGGACTCGGGTTGGTTGCCTGAACATTTCACTTTTAGGCAGTTTTTGGATGGCGGGTTTGTGGCTTGGCGGGCCTAAAATAGAGTCTCCATTGTTCCCTCTGCTACAAATAACATCTAGACTTCCGCCATATACAAATTGACAAGAGGACTCGGGCTGGTTCGCTGAAAATTGCACTTTTATTGTCCCGTAACAATTCCGTATGTATTTCATATTTAATGATTTTTTTTGATCGGGGGTTGCGAGGCTGACGGGCTGAAAAATGGGCCACTTTTGTTCGAGCTCGCAGGCTGAAAATTGGGACTTTATTGTTCCCTGTTGTACAAAAGATACCCACAACTCCGCGATATACAAATTGACAAAGGAACCTGTGGGGTGCCTGGGGAAACATTGCAGTTTCATTGTTCCTTGTCCTTCGAATAACGTTCAGAGATCCTCCATATACAGATTGACAGATGGACTTCAGAGCTAGCACATTAAATTATTATAGGATGTTAAATCGCTTATTCTTAAAAGAATCAAGGAAAGAAAAGTTTTTTTTTTTTTAAATTCTATAACCGCAAGCATAACAAAGACCAATTTGAATTTTAAGGTCCTGTTGTTCATATGATAGCACAATTGCATTCCGCACACTAAATATTCGTTGATTTCAAATTATTCCAGGATATTAATCTGACTAACTTCATCGAATAAGAAAAAATGAAAAAACAACGACTAATTTGTATTTTAAGAGCCTCTTGTTTGTATGTGAGGACAGTTGCAGTTTGGACACTATATATTCATTGATTTGAAATTATTTCAGAACAATAGTTTGACCAAGTTCATCGATCAAGGAAATCTGCTAAAGAAAGTTATAGTACAGTTGCGTCATAGTGCCATAGAAATTACCAGGTGGATCTGCGTCCAAGCTGGCTAAAAAAAAA
>SNQJ01S0198085.1:27979-43676 GCA_010110895.2 Picea sitchensis
AGATAACCAAGAACCAACCATACTTTAAACAGTCCACAAGCAAGTTCCCAGAAGGTTCCATAGAGCAGAACCCATCAACCTTTGCACCAAACAATTTGATATAAAAAGAAAAGACATCACCACATTTGTTTTTTGTTGAAACAAACTTTCATATGGATCTTGAACAAATATTACAGAGAGACATGAGGTATTTTTGTTTTTTCTCAAATTTTCATATAATTTTTTTCCCCCTTTTCAGCCGATATGAAAAATTGCATTGTCCTCATTTAAGGTGAATTTTCTTTGTATCTGAAGTTGCCACAACATGTAGACACTGATTGCCTTTTTTTGTAGATATGTTTCATACGACAACTCTGCCAACTCAGGAAGCACATTTTGTAACATCGGCTTCCTAATCATATAGTGCACGGTTGTGTTGCCAATGGTTCGAATAACACCACTGAGGAAATGCCCATAAATATATGTACATTTTTCACCACATCGTAGACAATCAATCGTATTATCAGTTATCAAAGCAGAGGCAGAGGCAACGAAATGGAATTTTGCACAAACAGGTTCAAAGGGGGTTGAGTACACATTGGCTGCAACTAAAGGACCTTCGACCTGGGAATGCAAGCAAAGAAATTAGTACATTGAACAATATAATACACAACTGCATCCCACCCTCCCCTCAAAAAAAAAAAGAAAAAATTAACAGCTGCAGAAATTTGTTGAAGGCTATTTCTATAAGCAAAGCGAGGATGATTTTGTAAATGTATACGCACAACAATTGTAGAGCTAGATAGCTTCTCCAGATCCTTTACTGTATCTACTCGTAACTCTGTTACAAATGTTGACTGGGTTTTCTGAAAGATCGTTTCTCTAGCATCTTTCGTTTTTGTTATATTTTTGAACATCATAAGTGGAATCTGCCCTCTATGCAATTGTTGTTCCATTGATGAAAACAAATCTGAATACGTATCGAACAATTGTAGCTACAACAGGGAACAGTGCAATATTTGTGTAACTTATTTGACATACATGCAGAAGTGAAAGTAAACAACAAAACTAAATATGAAAAGTGGTACCATTGCCTTCTCCCTGTCCAACTCTCCATCCTTTATATGGAGAATGTGTTGCGACCCAAATTTCCTGTCCAGTGTGACAACAGCCCCAATCGTTCCCATTGGGTAAATATCAATGCTCTGTACAAGTTGCCTAATAGTCGAGTTCGGGAGGAAGTGGTATTCTGAACAAGTAGGAGGAATTTTTTCCACAATGCTTGTTTCATTGACCGAAATAATTCGATCGCAACCACCATGGTCATATACTGTTTTCGACAATATATTAAAATTTGTAATGGATATCCCATTACGCAGCAATATCTTTTATGCATGTTGCTGGACAAGTTGTGGAGGAACAGTCAGTGTGATTGTCATCATGGCATCCTTGTCTGTCATATCAACACGCATAATGGGTCTACTTTTGTTTTCCTTGTCCAAGTAGGTGGTATATACAACCATTATGTCCCCGACGAACACCTGTCCAGTTTGGCGGCTATTCAAGGCCTCTATTGACAATACTTTGGATGTCATAAATTTAGACCTGAAGACATTTTTTGAACAGGAAAACTAAAGTGAAACTTTTTGATGAACATTTTTGATGAACTATGGAGCCTGAGTTTCGCAACGACACCTCTTAGTCTGCGGAACATGCAACAGGTTCGACGTCTCGCTCGTACTTGTTGATAATTCTTGTGAGCTGCAAACCATGTACTACATATGGCATCAACATATTCGTCATGCCATAGATGAATATATATCCCGTGAAATTTGTCTAGTAAACATAGTAAGAGCAGAGCACATGCATCTTTACCTTTGGCCTTGTCGGTCCGCCGATGTCTGGGATGACTGACTACTCATGGCCATGTCACTAGTCCAACTTTTTCTGATGCAAGCATTTGTAGATGGACATCAAGACTAAGCAAATATATGCATTTTACATTATATTCCCCCACCCAGTTTGTATCTTTAATTTTCCGGCACACTTGGTATACCTTTTAGAAGATTGTACCACAGAACCCTTTGCTGTTGCATAGAAGATTTCATCTCCCTATCCAAGAAACCCATTTTTTCCGAGGAAACAACATGGAAGATGCAATCAACAAGAAGGAAAGTTAGTTTGATAACAGACATGTAAAACAAAAATAAACATGTCTATTTACCCACCAAAGAGTCCTTCGTCTTGTCTAGCCATTATGTTTGTTTAAATGCAACAATTCAATGCAAACACAATGAACATGCACTAGCTTAGTATGCAGGAATAAATGTATGCAACTAAGAAAACCTACCATGTAGGAAGGCACACAACTAGCTTAACACATATCCAGACCATAAATGAAATACAAAACAACGCAATATGAAACAAGAGTACGAGCATGCACCTTTCTATATCCTCTTCAGCTGATGTAGTCGAGACTCTCTCCTTTTCTCTAGCTACTCTGTTTGTTTCAATTTGGGAACCCACAAAATTCAATGAACATCAATGGAAGATGGTATTTAGTGGAGAACAAGCAATATGTACATAGAGAAAAACCGACTCAACGAATAGTCTACAAAGGAAGAAACATGAACCTTTGCGCTTCTCTATCCATGGCTGTAAACGTGTACAATTTTTTTCCCTGGCCAAAATATATTACAAGGCACAAAATATCACGCAGCTGCATGGCCACAGCTAAATGATTTATGCTTTTCCCTGGGAATTTATCCACATATGCCCTCTATCCATATTATTTATCCTCTACACAGATTGATGTGCCCACGATACAGGTTCTCAGTTTTCTGTGGCTAATTACCCACACATGCTTCTAGACATGAAAACATAATCTTGCAGAATCTTTGTTGCACATATCATATGTCAAGAACAACACAAATTATATCCTGCACACACCAGTCTATGTAGAGGAGAAAGGACATGTCATGTCATATCCACACATCTGACCATACATGGTTTATAAATGTACCTTGCATGTATATGCTTTATTCCAACAAAAAAACAGCGGGTATTGTAACTTCACATGTAATCCTCGAACAATTTTGCATGAAACTATTTTCTTTCATGGTAGGACTACAACATCAAGAAAATCTTACAGAATAATAGATCTCGATTTCGACAGACATGGAAAATAAAACAACTGCATATCCACTGGTGGGTGCAGGGGATAAACACCATAAAGTGCCCCAAACAAAACAATAACAATCCAAAAATAAAAATAAAAAATAAAATCTCCAACCATCACTGCTGCACCCCAACCCTGCAAGGCCGAATCAAAGAAAAGAAACCATCAAGGACCAAACCGGCGAGAAATCACGAAGAGGAAGAACTACACCCCCAACACCCCAAAGCGCAAACCCAATCCAAACAAACAGAACCAACAACCCGGGAACCAATGAACCAACAAGAACCATCGAGCCAGTGAACAACATATGTATCTCCAACGATTACAAAACTGCAACCCAAGCATAAAAGGAACCGGAAACATACAGGGAACATGCGACTACAAATAAGAAAACATTCTTACTTGCAAACTGCAAACTAAACAACAAACAAGGAATACAAAATGAAATCACAACTTCGAAACTTACTCTGAAACGATGAAATGCAAAATCACAGCTCGAATCACCAGTGAAACAACAACAAGTAGCAACCGAGAAACTAGCGAACAAGAACCACTCACCGAACCAATAAAAAATGTATGTAGCCTCAACGATTACGAGGATGAAGCATACAATGGCAGCAACCGACAAACCAATGAAGAAGTAGAAATCACTGAACCAATAAACAATGTATGTAGCTTCAATGGAAGAACAAGGAAGAAACATGCAATGTCTATTGAATCGACGGTAGACAATCAAGTGCAAGTTCACTGTAACTATATAAAAAATTTCGAGGAAAAATGTACTCTGAGAACCGTATTTACATAAACATTTAAGAATCTCAGGCTGTCTAAGCACCTCGTGAAATGCAAACATTTAAGCTGTCAAGGATGTTGCAGAACGTCGCGTCATGTGAAAATTTATGTAGTCAGTCCTATTGACGCATCTCAGAATAAGTGTCAATACATTTCAAGAAATATACATCCGCCAAAGACGCTATAAACTTTGGAATTCTCAATCACTACAAAGCTTGGATATCAAAACTTTTAAATATTCTTATTACATATCAAAACTTGCAGATATATTCGGGTAGCAGAAAATGCTAATACAAACATTTGAACTAATGCTAACATTAATCAACCTTTAAGCAAGATACATGAAAAGTATATGATTAAAACATACTGACTACGAGAAAAAATTTGGATATGTTGCCATATAGTACATTGGGAATAGAAAAGTTGGCAATAACACCTCCAATCTCTTATCCAATCATATCAGTACATATATGTTACTTTTTATTATATAAAAATATATGCTTTTATTTCCATAGCTCCAACAATAGGTATTGTGCAAATATTTCGGGTCAAAGGACAAAGTAATATGCATTCAATGATTTATCGATCGATATAGTCCCTCTACTCCTACGACAGGGACTAATAAGGATTTGGTTTCTTTCTATAATGTTTAGAAAATTTCCAACGGTTACTTATATGTGCTCATATCAGTTGGTAAAGCATGTGGATCAAGTGGTTCTAAATGGATTGCAGTCACAACTAAAATGAATTTCAAAAATAAACTCTACACCATGTCACACCTAAGACCACTTCAAAGACAAACATGAAACAAACCATTATTCAATCATCCAAAATGGAGAAGGAATGAAAGAAGATGGTTTATTTACTAATATGTTTTGCAGACAAGGAGATCACACTAAATCAAAGAATTGTATATAGTTTAGTATTCCTATAAAAATAAAAAAAAGACATGGAGGGCTTGTATCACAATAAAAAGATCAATTTATCGTTACTTCAACTAGTGTAATGACCCTTCTTCACTTTTTAAATTTTTTTATTTTCGCTTCATACGAGTTCATCCGAAAAATCTCACAACAAGCCCACATGGTATGGATCTTTGTCTGATCTAAAAATAGAGAACACATTTTCGATAATTGTCTATATAAAATGGGTGAAATACATAAATTATTACTTTGGTATACAAATTACATTCTCACTACTAGAATTGGAAATTATTAACCTTCGTTTATTTTAAAAATTCTCCCTTTTAATGGTCAAGAAAATGATTGGTCAATGAGGGTGGTTAAAATCATACGATTTGAGAGAAAATGACAAAATTAACACTTTGTTGACAGGCTACAATGCAAAGATATGTGTTAAATTTACATATATATTTAATGATATAGATGTCAGTTGCTTGTGATTATAACCCTCTCCCTCTTGAACAACAGAAAACCCAACCTTCTACCGACTTTGGGAATTAAAATTTTCAACACACAACAAAACAAATTGGGTGTACCATAAACTGAGTAAGACATAAATAAACATTTTCCGTAATGCCTTGTCCTTGATGGTTTGTGTTTGAGTGACACATCTCATAGTATTGGGATTTCATGATGGAGAATATGGTTGAATAGGTTAATATACAATCACTAAAGTCCTTACTATCGTGAAAGATCTATGAGTAGTTAGATAGAGAGTGGAATATTGATGATTAAATTCACAACCTCAATATCTTATGATCTAAGCATAAAAATAAGAAGAGCTAACCTCACATCTAGGTCAATGATTAACACAATCAGCCAAAAGCTTAGGTATATAAATATAACACACTTGCAAAAGTAATTAAATTGTCACCAACTAAACATAGTCAATCCTTGTACATTTGATATACAAACTCATTTTATAACAACAATTGGGAATTAAAATTTTCACAAGAAGATTCTTATTCATCAATTAATTTTTTTTTTATTACCGTAACTGAAAAATGGTGATGTGAATATTTTCTTCAATCGATAATTTTACAATTACAACAAATTAATACATACATGAAATTCACCCTAAAGTACATTGATCCATGCACAATATTCATGTTTTATCATAATCAACATTCAGGCTGAAAGGATTATAAATAAAAATACTTGACTAATTTGTTAAATACCATAACCAAGGAAGGATGTTGGTTGTTGATGATATCTAATCAGGAGTTTTTCAACGTCCCTTCTCACTTGCTAATCAATGACTTCACTAGTACCTCCCATCCAAGGCTAAGGTTACTCTTCTTAACCCATATCCCTCCAAGCCGCAAAGGGGTCACACACAAACTCTGATCGGAAACTAGCTCAAGCTTTTCCTCATAAGGATAGGCTTCCACCTATTGCACAAAGATTGTATCCCAACTCAGACAAGAAAAATAGTCATGAAAAGTTTTGACAACATTTCAATCATCCCATCATAGGGTAATTTCCTCCTTCCTCTATATTCTTTTATAATAATTTTCACCTTGACACTTGTCAAATCATGCACAATTTAATAAAAACAATTATAACTAAATTAGATGTTATGCACCCTCAACAAATGTCACACTTTCCTCCAATTGCACATGTTATAATTTCTGTTAATTAAATAAATTATACATTTTCCCTCACATCCACAATTAGTTCCTAGATTTTCTCCTAGTTGTCCCTTAGTTCGTCAATTTCTCCTTTATTGTGTCTCCTAGCTAATTTACAGTGGGATTTTTACTATGAATCTTCTCTTAGTTAGGATTTAGAGGCTAGTTGACTTAGGATTCTAACTCTATGTTCACAACCCATTCTCTCATGAAACATTATTTTAATTAAAATTCCTTTTTATTAATTTCATGCACAGCTAGTGCACATCTCTTTAAATTTTTATTCTTATTCTCCCTTTACTAGTTTTTATTTGTCTAGATTTCCCTTAAATCATTTCTATAATTTGTTTAGGCATAAATTTTAGAATTAGATTTTTATTATGTTTCCTTTCATAAATTAATATAAAATCATATCAACTTATTTTCTCTTTTCTATCAGTTCTAAGTAATTCTTTTATTCTCTAAGGTCTTGTAGATTTGTATTAACTAAAAAATTTAATCATGTGATGTTCTCTTCAAGGCACACCTCCGTGCTCTAGGGGTTCCACTCACCATTTGACAAAGTTTGGAAGTTTTCTGATGCTTGGATTCAGTACTCCACTTGTCTACCTTGTGTGAGACTAAGGGATTACCGAGGAATAGAGAATCTGCCTTATTGTGTGCCCCTCAAAAATATTCGTGAGTGACTGTCTCAGTCTACCCTCATGCCATCGTGAACCTCTCAGGAACAATAGTCATTAACCTTCAGTTCAGGTCACAGTGGGAGTGTTAGTAGGATATGAAAGGGACGTTGCCACACCTCTCCCTCATCTATCTAATATTTGTGTATGCCCCCTTTACTCCATATGTGATTCATATTAGAAACCATCACCATGCCTACATCCATTGACAAACATAATATTAATAACTCATATACAAGAAATCTATAAATGAACAATCATCATAACACATGCGTAAATAAAACGAGTACTCATAATCAAAGTCAATAGTCCACTCCATGACTCAATCTAGAGTCTAAGGAAGTTTTTCGATTCCATCATCATCCTCATCATGTCACATTTCCTGCACACTCAGGAAACATCATCATAATACCTGCCGATGCTATACATCAATAATAATAACATATCAATTTCAATACTGAATCATAGCATAAACTCATAAACCAAAATTGATAATCATAATGTACCATGTTTTAACCATATCACTTTCTCGCAAGTGTCCTCAAAGAGTAAATCAATGGTATGAAATGTGATCAGTGGAACTAGATGTTACATACACCCCCTCTTGTTTTAAACTTCATCCCAAAGTTTGTACAATCTAAAAATGAAAACAATAAATACAACTGCTCCTAATCTATATATCAACTATCAAAATAAATAAGGGAACTACTGACACATCTCATATGCATCCTCCCATGTAGTAGAATGTATACTTTAATTGTCCCACTGGACCTTGACCTGATCGACCAATCGACGTTGTAGATGTCAATTGTGATGGTCCAGTATGTGGATTGGCTCCTCTTTGAGATCACCCTTGTCCGATACCTACAATGAATTTAAATCAAGAACATGTGATGGGTTTGAAATGTAATGACATAAAACTGAAACATGAAACACATCATGCATATGAATCAAATAATCAGGTAAGGATAATCGCTAAGCCACTGGTCCTTTCTTTTCTACAACTTTGAAAGGTCCCACAAACCTTGGAGAGAGTTTAGCACCCTTCCCAAAATTAATCGAACTCTTATGCGGCTTCACCCACAAAGACATTTTATCACCAATATCATAACTACAGTCAATATGATGTGCATCTACATAACTCTTTTGTTGGTCTTGTGCTTCCTTAATCCTTTTACTTATGGATTGCATCTGTTCTTCCATTTCCTGAATCACTTCTTATTCTACCGGGACCCTATCCTCTAGTTGATCCCAACTCAAAGGTGCCTGAGACACTTGTCTGTATAGAAACTCAAAAGGTGCCATCTTTATCGAACTCTGATAACTATTTTTGTACGTAAATTCTACTAATGGTAAAATTTCTTCCCATCGTTTCTTTTTATCCATCACATACATTTGAATCATATATTCTAAAATTTGATTTATTCTTTCAAATTTTCCATCTGTTTCAGAGTGATATGATGTACTAAAATTTAATTGCATTCCCAAATCCTCTTGGAAACTAGTCCAAAAATGTCCATTGAATAACGATCCTTGATCATATATTATCTATCTCGATACACCATGCAATATCAAAATTTCATTAACAAAACATATAGCTATGTCAGGTGCTTGATATGTCATACTAACTGGGATAAATTGCACACTCTTCATCAAAGTGTCGACGAATACAAAAATATAATCGTGTCTCTTTACTGTCAATGGAAATCCAACAATAAAATCCATCGATATGACTTTCCATTTCGATTCAGGAATCATATGTGGCTATAGAAATCCTATTGTATGTCTATGTTCAACCTTCACTTGTTGACATTGAACACATATCATCACATAATTAACTATATCATATTTCATCCCCTTCAAAAAGAATAGTGGTTTAATATCTTCCTTCATTTTCATGACTTGAGGATGAGCCATATACACCGCTCGATGAGCTTTGTTCAAAATAAAATTTCTCAATTCGTCATTTGGTGGTACATAAATTCGTTAATTGTTTGATATTGTCTTTTACTTCCTTGTACCAATCATCATCAATCTATAATGCCAAAATGTTTTCTCGAAGATTCGTCTTTAGAGGTGTTACTAAGAAAATGCGAGGTATTCGACTCAACACATCTGCTACTCTGTTAACTATTCTGTTAATGTATGTGATCTCAAAATCATACTCACTTAAAAGTTCTAACCAACATATTTTTCATGCATTCAAGTCACTCTGAGTAAAAATGTGTTTCAATCCACTATGATTAGTTTTCAACTCAAATTTCCATCTAAGAAGGTAATGTATCCAAACTCATAAGGAATAAACAATCACTAATAATTCTAAATCGTGACTTGCATAATTCTCTTCATGTCTTCTTAGTTTCCTTTAAATATAAGCGATAACTCGACCTCCTTACATTAATAATCCACCCAGTACTTCCTTGGATGCGTCAATGCATACCAAAAATTCCTTGTCCATATCTAGAACTTTCAATATTGGTGTTGTCATTAATAATTATTTAATTTTTTGAAATGCTTCCGTGCACTTCTATGACCATACAAATTTCATATTCCTCGTTTTCAATTCCATAATTGGATTTGCTATTTTTGAAAAACCTTCAACAAAGCGTTGATAGTAACGTGCTAATCCCATAAAACTACATACTTTCTGCACATTTGTTGGTGTTGTCGATTCCATAATAGCCTCTACCTTCACTGAATCCACAATGATACCTTTTCCAGAAATAATGTGTCCCAAATAGTGAATCTTTCTTTGATAAAAATAACACTTCGACAACTTTCTGTACAACTTGTTTTCTCATAAACACTGCAAAACTAATATCAGATGTTCGTCGTGTTGCTCTTTTGTATGAGACTAAATTAATATATCATCAATAAATACCTGTACAAACCTGCCCAAGTATTCATAGAATACCCCATTCATTAAACTCATGAATACACCGGTGGAATTTGTCAACCCAAAAGGTAATATCGTAAATTCGTAATGTCCAAATATCATCTTAAACTTTGTTTTAAGAATTTATTCCTATTTTATTCGCAATTGATGATATCCCAACCTCAAATAAATATTTGAAAACACTGTCTCCCCCTTCATTTGATCAAATAGGTCATCAATTCTTGGTAATGGGTATCGATTCTTGATTGTGGCTTTGTTTAATTGATGATAGTAAATGCAAAGCCTCCACGATCCATCCTTATTTCTTACAAAAATTGTTGGTACACCCCACGATGATACACTTGGATGTATAAGTCCCAAATCTAATAAATCCTTCAATTTCATCTTTAACTCTTGCAATTCAGGTGTTGACATCTGATATGGCGTTCTAGCAATTGGTTTTGTTCCAAGTTTTAGATCTATAGTAAATTCCAATTATCTTTTCGAAGGTAAACCTGGTATTTCCTTAGGAAAAACTTTAGAAAACTATGATACTACTGGAAATTCTTCTAATATTTCCGTGTCACCTTTTTTGTTAAGGGATAAAATGGCATACAACTTACATCCTTTGTGCATATTTTTCTTTAATTGTAGGGAAGTAATAAATCTTAGCGACACTGATTGGTTTTTTCCCATAATTACTCTGTTTTGTCCCAAATAATCAATTGAGCTTAATATTTTTGTATTACAGTTAAGTATCGTGTCGTGCGATTCTAACCAGTCCATTCCAATAACAATGTCATGCGATCCTAAGATTGTGAAAAAAAGGTTTACACATGTGACGAATTCACCCAAATTAATAATACAATCCTTAACCTTTCCTCCAAAATTTTTCTTGGATCTCGATGCCATCTCTACATATCTAAACTCATCTTGTTCGACTACCTTCACCTTAATTATTTTGAGTGCAACACTAGATATAAAACTCTTAGTATCTTCTATATCTATCAAAATAATAAACTACTAATTTGTTATCATACCTGAGGTCTCGATCACTGTAGACTGATGCTCAACTTGGTGGTTATTCACCGCTGCATGAATCCTATGGGCCTTGAATAGATCTCCTACTGTCATCTATCCTTCTAATCCATACGTTCTCATCTTTTCAATAGGGAAATATATCTGATAGTGGGGTTCTCCACAATTCCAACATCCATTCTTAGGGTCGGTGCTCCTAGATTTAGGGGAATAATTTGTTGGTTTAAGGTTCTGAGGTCCCGATCTATTCTATAGAACATATCTATATTTTTGTTGCTACTGAGGATGATGTGGTTTTTGATGCAGAGGCTCTCTATATGGAGTCCTCTGATTGGTAATCGATCAATGTGGTGTAGAAAATACAGGTCCTCTGGGTGTATCATGATGCCCACAAGTTTGTCTAACGGGTGTTTGTTGCTGCGAAACTCTAAGTGGCAGATGTCTTATCTTCCTGGAAGGAGTCCTACCTTAACCCCCACTGTTCAATTCTTCTTCAATGATAAAATATTTTTGTATTTCATCATGCAAAGTCTGAGGCATCAAGATCCTCACCTTAGCATGGATGTTGTAGTTGAGACAAAAAACAAACCTATTCACTTTTAACTTTTTAGTGTTCAGGTGTAGAGAATATCTGAGAAACTTCATAAATATAGCCTCATACCCAATTACTATATGAATACCTTTCCATAAAGCATTGAATTTATTAATATGGCACTCAATGAACTCGTAAAAAAGGTACCTCTCTTGGAATTGTTTCTCAAAACATTCCCATGACACGTCTTCAACGACCATATTCAACTGTGGTAATAGTGTCTTCCACCAAATAAGCACACTCCCTTTCAACTGTAAGACCTCCATACATACCTTCATGTTGGAGGTATAATCCCACAATGCAAAACACATTTCTATATTCTCTAACCAAGATTCGATGGCTAAACCGTCTATGGAACCCCATAACTCAGGAAAATTTACCTTCTCAATTTCTCTATGAACACTCCCACTAACTACAAGAGGGTGTTGCGAACCCTCATTGGGTGTATATCCCCTTCCCTCTTCTCGATCAAGTCGATTTATCAGCACCTCTGACATACTTTGAAAATACCTCATCATATTCATGACATCGTTCAATGAAACATGTTGTTGCTGGGTAGTATGCTCTTCTCTTTATGGAGCAGATACCTCGAGCTTGGGTGTACTTGGAGTAGGCATACCTCTTCCTCCCACACCCCGACATCTACTCATTCTCCTTCCTATAACCATGATACCTTCCATAAAACATTTTCAATTTTATATGAGCGATATATCTTAATGTAAACAAAAGCATTAGAAGTCGTAACGAGTCCGATGTCGCAGAGTAGAACCAGGCTCTGATACCATATTTAAGGACCCTCTAAATACATTTAGGAATGGTTGAAAAACTGAAATATTATTAATATTAATTATGATAACATAGGGTAAATATGCCCTCTCGGGTGTAGAGCAATTGGAGAATAGTAGGAAATGTAAAGGAAGTCCGTTATGTGAGGTTATAAGTTTGAAACCCCCACCTTATATTGTGTGTTGCGTAGTGGGAACTATAGCACACCTGGAGGTTATGGTGGTAGCGGTCATAATCAACCCCATGTCACGTGAATAAGAGCCTGACCCATTTGTCAATTTCATCAGACAAAAAAAAAAAAAAACATAGGGTAAATAAATTTTTTTGTTCATATATAAGTAAGAAATTTTTAATAGACAAAGGTTTAATTGAAAAAATCAAGTAACTTAGAAATTTGCGCAACTATATTCATTATCTATAAAAAATAATCATTAAAACTTTAAAAACAATGCTTGCACAATTTTCCCTTTTAATCAACAAGACCCTTTTAATCATATCACACCAATTCCTAATAATCAATCTAACAACGAGGATAAAATAAAAGTGAGCATATTCTTAAATGTAACATCTAAGGGTGAAATCACGGAGGTGGGTAACACTTTCGTGACAATTTGATCTCCAAAATTCCAAAAAACATTTTTTTGGCCAAACTAATATTACGTTTTGGCCGAAGGATAATTTTTTTGGTCGAAAAGTGGAACGTCAAATCGAACGGTACAATGATGACACCCTCGATTTACGTGTAAAAATTTAGTCATATGGATTTTTTCCATCTGGCAATATGTTTTCGGCCGAAAGATATTCTGATGTTTTCGGCCGAAAGATATTCTGACTGAAACATTCTTTCGGCTGAACAATCTTCCAGCCGAAAGAATGTTTATATATCAACCACACATCAGTATTGTAACGATTTTCTAAGATCTTTGCATTTGTGATAGTGAGTGATTGAGAGCATTCCTACGTTTGTGAGCGTGCCTGCGTTTGTGATAGTTCCTGCATTTGTGAGTGTTCCTACATTATTGATTGTTGGCGTAGAGGTCATGTTGGCGGGAGTTCCTATGGGCGGTCGGGATGTTGTGTTGGAGAGAAGTCGGTGGTCCAAGCTTCAGGTAATTTTCACTGTAAATTTTAATTTTAATTTTTAATTTGTAATTTCAAATTTAATTTTAAATTTTAAATTAAAATTTAGTTTATGTGGCGGCCCGTATGGCCAAGCTGTGAGCACGCCAACGACTTGGCCATAGGGTTGGTTCCCTGCAGCCAAGTCACAGTCCAGTGGACTATGACTTGGTCACAGGGGGGCAGCCTTGTGGCCAAGCCATGGGCACACCAACATTTTGGCCACAAGGTCGCCCCCCCATGGCCAAGTCATAGTCCAATGGATTGTGACTTGGCTGCAGGGGCCTAGCCCTGTAGCCAAGACATTGGCGGATAGATCCACTACCATGCTCGATTACTTCCACTTTCTGGTTAAACCCTCTATGCTTAACCATTATGAATTCCTATCCATTTGTTTCGTTCCGGTGACCTCAGAGCGAACCTCGAACAATAAGATTAAATGGAGTTTTTATCATGTACTTAATTTATTAGATTTTGTTTATGTTTTATAATATTTTTTGTATATTGGTTGGTTTTAATGAATGTATTGTTCGTTTTTTTGTTCCCAAAAGTACAATGTTACTTAGTATATGCAAATTCATGATATAAATTTTTTATTAGGTAGTTAATTTTTAACATATACACATTTTTTTATTTAAATTTAAAGGTAGTTTTTTTATTTAACAAATTGTACTTGTTTTTATGACTTTTTGTTGAAAAAAATTATATTATTTATTACACCATAGTCATAGTCATTATAAGTGGGAAATAAAGAGAAGTTATAAAATGTTATATAAGTTTTTCTATATTTTATACTAATTAATTGGAATGATAAATCAATAGATTGTGTCTACATAAACCTTTAGGATATGTAAGATAATGAGATTTTCCGCAAATTCAAACTCTAAAATAAGTTGTTCTACATAAAAAGAAATTCCAAATATAGAATTGAAGACTTCATAGAATTCCCAATTACACGTGAGATAAAGGATGAGAATGATTAAGGATATATGAAGAATGAACATCTCAAGAAAGGTGTCCCAAAGAAATCCACTACTTTAGAAAAATTATCTAAACAATTAAAGTAATTTAATAACTATGGCTATAAAGTAATTACATTTCAAATTAGTAATTTGTTCTTTTTAAAAATTTTAATGTTGATATTCAAATCCCATAAAATATTCCTTAGATGTCTTTATATTCAAATTCAAAATAAATACATAGGAATGTACAATTTGGAGAAATGAAGAGAATGATAATAAAAATGGTTCCATTAATTCCTAATTATCACAAGTGTGAATATGTACCACATCTATGACCTATGTCTGCATGGAAGACATATGTACCACATCTATTACTTATGTGAACATGTAACAAAAATCAATAGATCATGTTTACAAAAGTCTCTAGGATAACGAAAGGAATAAAATTTCACACAAATTCAAATCCGAGAGTAAATTTTCCTACACAAACAAGAAGCCCAAAAGTAGTGTGGAACTCTTCATAACACGTGCAACTAGAAGAACCATAAAGGATGGGAATGAATAATGTATATCCCAAATTTGTAATTTGTTCTTTTGAACTCTAAATATTAATATTTGTAACATCCCGCTCTGGCGCACTGAGAAAACTTATTCTTTGAGGACACTTGCTCGCAAGTGATCCAAACTATTATGATATTAAAACATTTGTCCTTGATTATGATGCGTTATGATAGATGACATGATGTTTTACTGCATTGACAGAGACATGTGCTATTGACTCAGTTTTACTGAGTGTGCAGGGTTTTCGACCTTGAGTATGTAGAGGCATCGACGAAACCCTTGGACTCCAGATCGAGTTAGGGAGTGTGCTATTGCGGTTTGATTGTTTTACTATGATTTTTGTACCTTTAATTAGATGATATGATGTGGACAATATCTTACCGACCAGACTCACATATGGAGTAAAGGGGCCACACACGACTACCAGAGAGGTTGAGGGAGAGGTGTGGACAACAGCCCTGCCGCAGCCTACTAGCACTCCCGCTGTGGCTCGAACTGTAGGTTAACGATTACCTAGTTTGAGAGGACCCATGATGCCATGA
>SNQJ01S0198086.1:24771-40430 GCA_010110895.2 Picea sitchensis
TCCCACCTACTAGTTATTATTTATTTATAAACCTTATTATGATTATTACTTTTCCCTCTAACTAAAGTTAGTTGAGTCTTTTAAACAACTTAACTAATGAGTTGGTTCAACTACTTCAACCAATTCTAATTTCTTTAAAAGAAAAAGGAAAGGGGGGGAAGGGAAGGGAGGAGGATAGAAGATGAAGCATACTAAGGTTTTCTCTTTAAATTTATGATGAGATAGTTCCATTTTCATTCGTTCCTTAATTTATCGCAAGCCTAATTCTTTTTATGATAGAAGGGTCTTATTGTAGACAACAAGATTTGGGGTTGAATTACATCATTCAGACACTTGTTTTTAAGAGGTGTTGATCTATCTTTGATAGTCTGTGTGGACTTGTTTGTTTGTGAATTAGTTTTCATGACTGACAAAGGCTATTGTGTAGAGTCAAGTGGGCAGCAATCTATGGCAAGTTGATCCAGCTTTTAGAATTCAGTTTTGATTTTTTGTTAGAGGTCCTTTTGTATGTTCCGTCAGGGATGTCTAAGTTTGACTTTGCTCCTAAATTTTTGTATGAAATTTTGTAAAAGAATGACTCTTGGTAGAATTGGAATGAAATAAAGGATTCCTTTATGTCTCATCTATTTTGATTATCATCTTGGTGTTTTTACTTCTGTCTTTACATTTATTTCAACAACTGTTATATTCAGAAAATTGCATAAAAAGTAAATTTACAGCAAGATTTTATTGATAAAAGACTATCCTAAAAACTAGTAATTAATAATTGTGAGTTAGGATGATATTTTTGTTGGCTATAACCTAGGGTGACATTCCCATCTATTTTTCTTTAGCCAAGCAGAATCTGAAAATGCTTGAGTAAGATCATTTCATATATTTTCCTCAACAGGTCATATCGTGAGAAAAAAAGGAATAACATTGATCCAAAGAGAGTTAATGCAATAGATGACCTAAATCCACCTACCTCAAGAAAATAAGTATAATATTTCTTTGGAAATAAAAATTTTGGCCAAAGGCTTGTTCGATATTACGGTACAATTATCAAGCCAATAAATAAATTGTTGAAGAAGGATTATAAATTTGAATGGACACCATATATTCAAAAAGATTTCACAGAAATAAAACATGGGATTAATACTACGCTTGTTCTTGTCATCCCTGACTTTGATAAATATTTCATAGTATACTCATTCACTTCAGAAGAAACCATTGCCTGAATGCTTACCCCAAAAAATGAAAAAGTAGAAGAACTTCCAATTTTTTTCACGAGTAAGACCTTGCAAGATTTGTAGGACTAAGTTGTCATTGATGTCAAAGGGTTGATGTCAAGTGGTGTCATGGTGATGTTTTTTCATTGATTTCAAGGTTGATGTCAAAGGAATTTCTATCATTGATGTCATGTCATGGTTGATATCCAAAGTAGTCGATGATCATGAATGTTCTTATGTAGCAAGTAACAAATGGATGAAATTCGAAGTGGTCTCCCTATGGTGAAATCCCTCACAGGAAGACGCTTTGCAAATTCCAAATTGTTAAGTGGTTGATCAATCCTAGATGTGTGGTCATGAAGCTCGATGTTGTGTGGAAGAAAAGAGGTTGAATAATAGGTCAAGAGGTTATCATATGTGTATGGATGGATGGTGATCATCATGTCATTTCCGGTGATATGTGGTACGTCACATAGTTCCTCGAAGTAAGGAAGATGTGGCCTTGAGAAGTTGGAGAACCCTTTAGAGTAATATAGAAGCCCCTAGAAGGTCAAAAAAAGTCAAAATATTCTAGAAAGCTATAAAGAAGATTCCCTAGTCAAAGTGGTTGAAAAATAAATTAATTAAATAATAAATTGGTTGAAACAAGAGGTGGTGTGTTTTCTATTTATGGTAAAGTGGTTGCAAGTGGGTAAAGTAGTTAAAAGTGGGTTAGCCCTAAAAGAAGAAAAGTGGGTAAAATAGTTAGAAGATAACTCCTAGAGGAAGGCACTTGGGTAAAATAGTTAGAAGATAACTCCCACTAGGATCCATCTACCTATTGAACATCATTGAATATCTATTTTATGAAATGGTATTTCCAGGTATACATTGACAAATATGAGAAAGTGTAGGACTGAAGTTACAAAGGAAAATCAAGGGTAAAGTCTCAGAGTTGCAACAAATTCAAGTAACCTTAATTTCTGAGACATCCATGAGTTGCAGGTTAGAAGAGCGTCGATGTATGCGGGACATAGTGAAATAAAACGTGGATAATCATTGGATGTAGAAGATAAAATACTACATATGTAGAAGGGTTTGTGCAAGCTTGAAAAGTGATGCTTGGTCCAGTTTGTTGAGACTGAGGTTGGTCTGTTAGTCTGAGATCTGAGGCATCAGGTCAGTTACAGTGTGCAAAGATAAGTCTATATGGTTATATCTTAGTGATGTTGTGGAACATGATTAAGGCTTGCATTTGTAAGGTTTGGTATATGCTCTCTTGGAGGTATGGTATATGTTGTAGTAAATATTTTGAGGTAGATATGTTGAAGAACATTGTTGGTGCATATCTGAATTTTATCGGTATATCTTATGGAACATTGTGAGAGGCCTTTGTTGGTGATATTGGTATATGGTTAATACATGTGTGATGATATATAACAATGAAATTCTAGCACATCGTTTGAAGGAAGGGTTTATGTTCTTCAGTTTCTGGATGGTATGATGTATTGCTAGAGGCACTTTGTTGGCTAGCATGGAGTACATTCTTGTGCATGGTTGATTCACTTGTTGTAGTTGGTACTTGGTTTTGATTGGTACATAGAAGCATGTGTTGGACATGCTTGTGAGTTTTTATGAGTAGTTTTTGGTTGATGCACATCCTGGTGATATTGTGTATACGTTTGAGAATTATTTTGGTGATTGGTCTTGGTAATTGGATATGATTTGGTTGATGAGATTATATTTACAGATTGTTGGCACATGTTATTTGGTATAGATTGTTGTAGGTTTTTGGTACAAGTGGATATGAAAGGTTCTACAATGACAATTTGACATAAACAAAGACATTGACAGTGATACTTGGTCAGTTTGTGGTAGTCCACGAGTTGTAGTGAGAATAGGTTTAGACATCCACGAGTTTCAATTAAGAAGGACTTGGATACTCGTGTGTTGCAGCATAGACAGGTAGCGGATATGTAGATAAGATTTGAATATTGTAGGTACAGTTGGACATATTTTTTTATGTATACAAGCTGGGTCTTGTACTTGAGGGTTGGAACCCTCACATCTCAATTGGTGCTAAGATATGTATGTTGGGTCTTGTATTTGAAAATTGATACTCTCTTGGAGATGGTTCTATTTTCATTTGGTGTTGATAAACCCCTAGAGATTGTAGTCTTCATGTAACAACATAATACAAAATATTACACATATATCTAGGGTCCATTGTATTCATTATGATGATGGTTCATAGTTCTCTATTATTGATGAATGTTGTTGATATATGAGAGTAGATAATAGTGAATGTAACTGATGAATAATAATTTTTGAAGTGGTTTATAACTAGAGGAAGAAAGAATAGTAAAAATATCCACACACTGGTTCACCCCCCCTCTCAGTGTCGTTGGTGTGTCCAACAATTGGCATTAGATTTGACCTTCACTATAAGCCTTACAAGGTCGAAGGAGATCCATGGAAACACAAATGGATGGGCATGCAATTTCCTCTACAGACAAAGTTCCCTTCTTTTATCAAACCAATTACTTGGCATGGATAATAAAAATGAAAGGGTATTTGAAGTCAAAAGGAGCAGGTGTTTGGGACACAGTTGTTGTCAGATCAGTTCCCTTGAAGAAACAATCCAAATTTGCATCCCAAAAGGAATAAAAGAAGAACAATGTAGTGTCATTCAAGACTATCTTCAATGTACTATCAGGTTCTGTCAAAGAAAGCATAGGACAATGTACCTCTTCCAAGGACCTATGGTTGAAGCTAGAGAAGGTATATGAAGTAAAAAGATAAGACATCGAAGATAATCCCATCAAGGACATGAAGAAAAGTCATGTACATATTGTACGTGAGTTGTCTAATGTAAATTCAAGTACATATTTAAAAGTCTGAAACAATGAAATATTTGGAGACAATGACAGTGACAAAGGTAGTTGCAGGAACAGGGATAGTGACAGAGATAATTACAACAACAATTACATATCAGTATAACAAATTGATGGACCATTGTATGATGCATGGATAGGTCCAAGGATTTTCAAAGGAATAGTAATTCATGGTATTCTTGATGTAGTATTGTTGAGCAGTTGATTAGTTTTCTGGTAGAGAAGCAACATCCACAGAAGAATCAGATTACAGTGGTAGCATATTGTTCATAGTGATTACATGACATCTTGCATAGTAGACATGGGGAGACATACCCACAGGGGGGGTTATTATTTTTCCCATGATTGGTTACATAGGTATGATTCTAGGAGGAAATATAATAGAGATGATCATAGAGGAAGCATTGGCAACCATGCCATCGACATTGCATCAGAATGATATCCTTTGTCAAAGGGGGAGATATTATTCAGATCAAGGGAGAGAGAGTAATCAGAAAATATCAAAGGCATCTAGACAAGGGGAGCATCCCAAAGGATAGTTCAAATAGGGGGAGCAAACCCAAGGAGATTTCATTTAGGGGGAGAAGCCCCAAAGGGATATACCCTTTTCCATATATGTCAAAGGGGGAGAGATAGAAACATTGATGAGGAGATATGATCACAGGGGGAGCATGACCATGAGTGTTTTCATGTATAAGTGTTTCCATAAAAGATTGGTGTTTCCATAAATTCCAAAGGGGGATATTGTAGGACTAAGTTTTCATTGATATCAAAGGATTGATGTGAAATCATTGATTTCAAGTGGTTTCATGGTGATGTGTTGTCATTGATATCAAGGTTGATGTCAAAGGAAGATGTATCATAGATTTCATGTCATGGTTTATATCCAAGGTAGTCAATGACCATGAATTCTCTTATGTAGGAAGTACCAAATGGATGAACTCCGAAGTGGTCCCCTTGTGCCGAAATCCGTCACAGGAAGACACTTTGCAAAGTCCAAATGCTTAAGTGGTTGATTAATCCTAGGTGTGTGGTCATGAAACCTGAAGTTGTGTGGAAGAAAAAGGTTGATGAATAGGTCAAGAGGTGTAACGACCTCCTCGTTACGACAACAACTCTGATAACAAGTGCAATTTTTTTTTTTTGTTTTAGGTGTGTGCGCACGTGTAGAAGTAACAGACACTCTAGACTCTATGTCGCCACTCGACGACCAACAAGACGCAACCGCGATGAACATAAAAAGACAACCATGACGCGTGACAAGTAACTGCATGCATAACGATGATCACACGACGATAAGTAGAATTGACTACCCGCCGTCCTACCCTGCAATGGTTAGGACCTCCAAGACACATAAGCAATGCTCAAGCCCAGGTTCCCATCGATTTTAACCATTTAAGGTCTCAGAGCTGGTGACTGTTCTGAGGAACATGGAGGTGTCTACATCCCGCCCAACACAAGCAGACCGAGCACACAGAAAGTTTACCAACCCAGTACCACATTAATTTTAAGAACAACACCCTTCCTTTACTAACTCAGAATAATTCTATTGTGCTTAATTCAAGAACATTTCAAAATATAAGTTCGTCCTTAAAAACAAACATTACAATTCCGTTATCATGAACTAATAAACGCATTAAATTTATATCACCTTGACCTTGCGCAATAACAAGCACCTCCATCAATAGGTGACCTCCATAAAAATACAGCTACATTAACTTTTTCATAATGACAACACCATGGTATATCTTAAATCAACTAACCTAACAATAATCCATCACATTAAATCTATCATATCCTTACCACGATGACAAAACCATTGCATGTTTAAAATCAAATAACCTAACAATAATCCCTTTCATTGAACTACCTTATCTTTACCACAATTGCCATAACTTGAATGCTAGATTTATTACATTATGATATAAGGACTTGCAATTCAACCATCTAAGCTGCAAGGTCATTGCACTAATGATTAAGACATTACTGTTCAAACTAAAATGACAGTACCCTCACCCTATTGTCAATATATCAAACTAACATCATATTTATAACCATCATATTTAAAAATAACAATGTCGCCTCATAATTAAAATGACAACATATAAGGATAACCATTTTGGAACATGACAATGTTTAAAATAAACGTGTTTAAAATCAACTCCTTTCAATAACCCTGCAATTATATGTCAATCACATTACCTCTTGGCCTTCCATTAAGTTAAAATGTAGAAGGTAAAAGGAATAAATATAAAGGAAAATAAGAATTTAATAACTACATCATCACCTAAACATAACCATAATAAGGCTTTCTCTATCACAATGTCATTATAATTAAAATAATGATGATTTTACCTTTTGTTGATATTAATAGCAACAGCACTATCAAAACCTAACCATAAGTAACCATGTACATACCTTTATAAATAGATTGGTATTGTAATTTAAACTAAGAATGGCTTTTCCTGACAAACATTGTAAAAATAAAAGTCGAAGTGTAACATAATACTTAAAAATCAATGGAATGCATATTGTAATCAGATTGTAGTGGGTTTCATAACAATGTAAGTTGAACTAAATAAAGACCATTCCTTGCAGAACATTGGAACTGAAATAGTCGAGGTTTGCCATGAAAATTAAAATCAATGGGAACATAATGTAAACTAGAAGGTAACAGAAATTTCTTTTTATGGAAAGGCAAGTCCTTTATTTCCACTGGAATCATAGTCATTTAACTACACCTGAAGATCATTTTATGTTCACCATATGATAAATTAGTATTGTTCTTTAACTAAATATGACCTTCCAACAAATAATTGCAATTAACACAATCGAAGAGGAATCATAAAGGATGGACGCAAAGGGGAAACTGGGGGAAGGAGGGACCACGAGGGAATCCCCGTGGTCTGTGCATAAAGGGGTGGTCTGCTCAGGTTGCACTCCCAAGAAAACTGATAATTAAATTAAAATGAAGGTCGTTGCCAGCATTAGAATAAACAGATACTTAATGAGAAATTTAAGGTCGTTGCCAGCATTAAATAAACTGATAATTACAATAACTGATAATTAATAAGAAAATGAAGGTAGCTGCCAGCGTCTGGTCACAACACTGTCAGACCCAAGGAGCACGCTTCCCAGGAGCAGGTGGATCAACAGTAATACCATCTGTGACGACTGTCAGCCATGTGTAGGAGGTAAAATTCAAGTAAAAAGAAAAACAACAAGCTCAGACACATTCTTAAGGAAAACAATCGGTGGGCAATTATGGCAGTCGAGGTCGACTTTTATAGGCCAAGATCGCTGGCAATAATAGACTGTCTTTGTGCTATGTACAAGCCCTACTTCACCAGTTTCCTTGCAGCAATGCGTAACTTGGAATTACAGTTTGATTTGGCTTGTGGCGTCCCGTATGTGATATTCAAGTAAGTATTACCATTATTATTTGTTTGTAAAATTATATAATGAAAGACTAATCATAGTATATTATGGACATGGATGGACATTCTATAGGCTTGCATGAGATGGAATCGGAAGTATCCAATATTAGGGTTAGGGCAGAAGTATCCGATATTAGGGTTAGGTCAGACACACTCTTAAAGGAAAACCATTGGTGGGAACTTGCAGCAGTCGAGGGTGATTTTTAAAGGCCAAGATCACAAGCCATAACAGCGGTCTCCGTCTCATTTGAATAGCAAATCATGAACCGGATGCTTCGATCTGAGACCTGTAAAATCGAGGGTGAAAAAGAAAGTGAACACACGCATAGTTGTTCCTTAAAGAAAACACGGTGATTATGGGAACTATGGCCCTCCTTCTCATGTCAGAATTTGTGGTCCCCAACAGGTGTTCAATCCAGCGGGCATACAAGCAACTGCAGAGGGTTAAACGATGGAAATCAAGGGAAACTTATTAGACTTCGAATACGGAAAACTCAGCACCAAAATTCCTACGAATATAATAATCGCTGACAGTAAGGAAAACGCCCAGTAACTGTGACGTGCATAGAAACGCAGTCCCATTACACATCGAGGCTGACACTCAAGTGGAAATATGCAGTCCAAAAGAGAAGCGTTGTCTTTAAATCGCAGAGAAAGCATTAAACGCGGGTTTAAAACGTTTCCAGGAAGGGTGTTAGAAGGCAGAGTTCATTCCATCAAATCCTAAATGCCCAATACCACCTTACAGCCACAGAGTTAAGGAAAATTCCAGAATCCTAAATAATAAAAGAAAATGTACACAGTCTCGCCAATGGATAAAAGTACCCAACCCAGAACGAGGATTAAAATTTTACGCAGTCCAGGATACGAACAAAGCTTATTTTATTTACACAGTCCAGATTCGCATAAGGACGTGGTCAATAACTATTTCACAGTTGTAGAATAAAATTTACGCCATCCAGAATGAGAATAAAACATCACGCAACCCAGAGCAATGAGAATAAAAATAAAAACATCAACACAATCCAGAATGTAAACGATAACTATTATACACAGTCATAGAATAAATTTTACGCCATCCAGAATGAGAAGAATAAATTTCACGCCCATCCTAATGAGAATAAAATATTATGCGTATCTGAGTAATGGAATAAAAATAAAAACATAACCACATTCTAGAATGTAAACAATAACTATTTACACCGTCTTTCATTCCATCAAGCGACCTTTTCCGTCATTCCTCCTAAGGTTTGTTCGCTACCTCATAGTAATCCCTCGCCTCCGGTGGCCGACCGTAGTTGGACTCCCACCGCACCTCCCAGCTGCCCGCTTAGGTACTGTCACTCTCGAGTCGCTAAAGGCTTTCACACACAATCCGCATAAGTATCTATCTTCCCACCTATCGAAGCTACCACTAAGTCACCGAGAAAATCCCCTAACCTCGGCTACAATCAAATTCCGCCATAAAGATAACCATACTCCATTAGTTGAATCCCTTTCCTTTCCCATCCCCTTCTTCTTTGTATCCCTCTTTGACCTTAATCATTATCTTGTTTAGGTTTTTTCAAAACCCCTAAATCATATTTCTTTTAAGTTTTCCTCTTATTTAATTCTTTTGAAAACTCAAAAGGGTTAAATGTGCTAAGCATCTTTCATTATATATATTTTTAATTTCATATATATTTATATATATATTTTTCTTTAAACTCCCATTAGTTAACTAATTAATTTCTCCTTTTCAAAATTACAACCACCTAATTGAATTAATTTTAACTTTATTTTACCCCACACCTTATGAAGACCACATTAGCTTACGTATTTCTTTTGTTTAATTTTGTATTATTAGCAACTCAGATTGTTAATGCTAGATAGTCTAAATGAAATTCTAATGTTATTTGAATGGTCGAGCTATTGTGAGCTGGAATACAATGGCATTGTTATTATGAGATGGCTAAGTTTTGATTATTATGTTAGGTAGAAGTAGTAGTACCTTCACCAAAAGATAAATTCATCCTTTATTAATTGGAATGAGGAAAGGTCTTATGTATGCAATTAAGGAAGGAATTACTTTATGAATTCAATTAACTGAGGGAATTATTTTATGTATTTAACTAAGGAAGGAACCTTGGATTAGGTGGAGGCTGCAAAATCATAGGGTAATGAATATTTAATGTAAAGTCTTGATTTATGTTTTTTTTTTGACATAGGCTCAAATTCTGAACTGGCGAAACCTGGTTAGGGGAATTGTTTAAGGATTTAATCGTGTTGATGTCTTAGGGATACTTAGGCTTACTCCTTCATCCACATTATTAATGACAAAGTGTTCCCTTCAGACGACAACGGCTCCAAGGTGCCACTCACCTCTTTGAATTTATTTTGTGCGACGTGTTCTTTAGGATGCACCCACGTGCTCCAAGGGTGCCACTCACTAACCGAGTTTCTTTGCGCTACAGTCTTCAGATGCAATTCACGTCTGCTGGGTGCCACTCACAACCAGTTTCTTTGTGCGACGCCCTTCAAGATGGACCACGTGCTCCAAGGGAGCCAATCAAGTTTCTTTTGTGCTTATCGCCCTTTAGATGTTCCACGTCTAAGGGTGCCACTCGCTAACCTGACTGATTGGTAGACATCTATAACCCCGAGTCATCTTCGTGTGAACTTAGGGAGATCGGCGGGTTCTAAGGAATAAGGCCCCGCCTTTATTGTAATACGCCCCTCTTTTAGAATCATCGTGGAGTGACTATCGCAGCTTCCTCACTCGTGACATCGCGGATCCTCCTCTCAATCCAGGGTAATTGTTAACCCATAGTTCTGGGCCACTCTGAGGAGTGCTAGTAGGTGGTGGTAGGTTTCATCCACCCCTCTCCCTCAACCTCTCCGGGCTCTCTACAAATTGTGTGTGGCCCCTTTACTCCATATGTGAGTCTGGTCGGTAAGCTATCATCAGCCTGCATCATTAACCATCAGGTCAGAAATGTCAACATCAAATCATCAAATCAATGAAACATCACAGTAAATATATCAACTCAAAAGCACACTCCCTGACTCAGTCCGGAGTCCAAGGGGGTTCTACCGATGCCTCTGCATCCTCAAGGTCAAAAACCCTGCACACTCAATAAAAACAGAGTCAGCAGCACCTGTGTCAATCAAATAGTAACACATCATGTCATCTGTCAATCGCATCATAATCAAGTATAAAAGGTCTAACATCAAAAAGGTCCAGATCACTTGTGAGCAAGTGTCCTCAAATAATAAGTTTTTCAGTGCGCCAGAGCGGGATGTTACAAGAGGTTAACATATCTGGATGGATGGATAGTTCTCGTCATGTAATTTATGGTGATATGTGGTACGTCACATAGTTCCTCACAGCTTGGGAGATATGGCCTTGAAAAGTTGGAGAACCCTTTAGAGTAATTTAGAATCCCCTAGAAGGTCAACGGAAGTCAAAAGATTCTAGAAAGTCATAAATAAGATTCCCCAATCAAGGTGGTTGAAAAAGAAATTAATTAAATAATAAAGTGGTTGCAAAAAGAGGTGATGAGTTTGTTATTTATGGTAACATGGTTGCAAGTGGGTAAAGTAGTTAAACGTGGGCTAGCTCTAAAAGAAGGAAAGTGGGTAAAAATATTAGAAGATAACTTCTAGAGGAAGGAACTTGACAAACTATAAATAAGAGAGAAAGGGACTCCCATTGGAATCTATCTACTTTTTGAACATAATTGAATATCTATTTTGTGAGAGGGTATTTGCAGGTATACATTGAAAAATATGAGAAAGCGTAGGACTGAAGTTACAAAGGAAATTCGAGGGTAAAGTCTCGGAGTTACATCAAACTCAAGTAACCTTAATCTTTGATACATTTGTGAGTTGTCATTCAGAATATGTCCACGGGACATAGTGGTGTAAATCATGAATACATGTTGAAAGTAGAAGTGAAAACTCTGGATATGTAGAAGGGTTTGTGCAAGCTTGAGAAGTGATGCTTGGTCCAGGTTGTTGAGGTTGAGGTTGGTCTATTGGTCTAAGATCTGAGGCATCAGGTCTGTTACAGTGTGCAAATCTAATTCTATATGGTTATATCTTAGTGATGTTCTGGAACATGCTTAAGGCATGACTTTGTAAGGTTTGGCATATTCTCTCTTGGAGGTATGGTATCTTCTATAGTAAATGTTTTGAGGAATATTTGTTGAAGAACATTGTTGGTGCATATTTGAATGTTATTGGTATATATTATGGCACATTGTGAGAGGTCTTTGTTGGTGATCTTGGTATATGTTTATTACATGCTTGATGCTATATAACAATGAAATTATGACACATGGTTTGATGTAAGGATTTATGGTCTTCAGTTTATGGATGGTATGATGTATTGCTAGATGCCCTTTGTTGGTTAGCAGGGAATATGTTATTGTGCATGGTTGATGCACTTATTATGGTTGGTACTTGGTTGTGATTGGTACATATAATCATGTGTTGGTGATGCTTCTGAGTTGTTATGAGTAGTTTTTGGTTGATGCACATTGTGTTGATGTTGTGTATATAGTTGAGAGTTGTTTTGGTGATTGGTCTTGGTGATTGGATCTGGTTTGGTTGATGAGATTATCTTTACAGATTGTTGGCATAGGTTATTTGGTACAAGTTGTTGCATGTTTCTTATACAGGTGTATATGACAGGTTCTATAGTGACAATTTGACATAAACAAAGATAGTGATAGTGATACTCGGTGAGTTTGTGGTAGTGCACGAGTTGCAGTGAGAATAGGAATGAAAATATGTGAGTTGCAGTTAAGAAGGAAATGTATACACATGTGTTGCATCATAGAAAGGTCGCATATATAGAGAGAACATTTGATATTGTTGGTACAGTTGGAAAAATTGTTTTATGTCTACAAGTTGGATCTTGTACTTGAGGGTTGGAATCCTCACATCTCAATTGGTGTTGAGATATGCAAGTTGTGTCTTGTATTTGAGAGTTGGTACTCTCTTGGAGTTGGTTCTCTTTTCATTTGGTGTTGATAAACCCCTGAATATTTTAGTCTTCATGTAAAAACATAATACAAAAGCTTACACATATATTTAGTGTTCATTGTGTTCATTATGATGATGGTTCATAGTTCTCTATTATTGATGAATCTTGTTGATATATGCAAGTAGAAAATAGTTAATGTAAGTAATGAATAATAATGTTTGAAGTGGTTTCTAACTAAAGGAAGAAAGAAAAGTAAAAATAGCCACACATTGATTCACCCCCCCACTCTTAGTATAGTCGGTGTGTCCAACATGAATATGAACTAAATTACTCCATAATTGAAAATAAATCTCTTTCCCCGCTTAAGGAAATAGCTCATTTTCGGACCTATATCTTATCAGCTCACATCATTACTTATGTGCCACATTCACCAGTAAAGGCGTTGCTTAGTCAACAACTTAGATAGGGTAGATGGGAAAATCGGTTAGATAATATTAAAGAATATGAATTGGAGATTAAATATTTGAAAGATATCAAGGGGAAAGGATTATGTAAATTCATTACCGTAATTAAAGCTATAAATATTTCCCCTCCAACACAATTGGCGTTGTATTACATGGAACACATTTAGCAATGTTAGAATGGTATAAGGACATAATATTTTATATGAAATATGGCCAATTTCCTCCTAGAATGTATTCTAAAGAAAAGATAACTCCGAAGATGAAAACTGATCAATATGTATTGGTTTCAACAATTCTTTTCCAAATAAATTTTGATGGAATTCTATTAAGATGTTTAGATTGTCCAAAGCCCAAAGAAATGATTCAGGAATCTCATAATGGAGTTTTTCATGGACATTTTTTTTCAGTTGTAATTTCTCACATAATCATTCGGGTTAGTTATTATTGGCCAACTATATTCAAAGATTATTATGAAATGATTTGAAAATGCCTTCCATGCCAAAACAATTCAGGGAAGATGAAGATGGTTGCAATCCCATTACAACCCATAATAGTGGAGAAACCATTTTCACAATGGCATTTGGATGTGATAGGTCCAATAAATCCAAAATCAAGTAAAGTAAATGGTTATATTATCATTGGAACTATCTATTTTACCAAGTTGCAAGAAGTTATTTCTTTAATAAATCATGACTCAGAACAATTGATCATTTTCCTAAAAGAAAATTTCCTATCCATATTTAGTGTACCATAAAAGTTTATAACAGGGAATGGTTCAATATTCATCGAGTCAAAGTTTACCATTTTTGGTGGAGAATATGAAATCATTAGGGGACAATTATCCAATTATTACCTGTAATGAAATGGTTTGGCTGAGTCGACAAACAAAACATTGATTCAGATTCTAAAAAAGACAATCAAAGCCAACCATAAGAATTAACATAAGAAATTGATAGATGCACTCTATGCAAGCCACCTCACTCCAAAGGATATCACTGTAAATTCCCCCTATAAATTAGTATATGGAAGAGAAGCAAGGTTTCCATTACATTTGGAATTGAATTCCTTAGTCATTTATAGAAACAATGAATAATTAGAAGAGAAATCACCAATGCAAAAAAGATATCATAAACTTTTGGAACTTTAAGAACAAAGAGAACAAGCAATAAACATAATGAAAAAAATACATCAGGTGGTAAAAATATATTTTGACAAGAGCACTACATCAAAATATTTTCGAAAATACCAACCGGTTCTACTATGGAACAAAAAACAAAACAAAAAACCATCTTTTCACACAAAATTTGAAGCTCTCTTGATTGGTATGTACCAGATTGAGAAGGTCATTGGTTACAATTCTTATTTGTTGAAGGATATGAAATGAATGATTTATCCATTGTCCATGAATAGTAAATATCTTAAGAACATTTTTTTTAACCCTCAAAGCCAGAATTTGTACATAGTCTTTTCTATACTCCTTTATATATTCTTCATCATTTTATCTCTGTTATAGACTTAATTTCTACCCTACTGGACCAGACGGGGAACTATAAGAAGATGAAATCCAAGACACAACTCCAACTTAGGATTTGGGTCACTTTTGAAGGGATTCACTTGTCATACAAGGATAACAAGTGATGTGTTACTGGTCATCTATAGTACAACCACCAACGACCTTTGCAACTTTCTAGATTCACATATTTTTGAAGACGTAAGTGAGGGATGAGTTGGTTTTATCATTACATGAACCTTGGAACTCACATCATTCAAGTATCCATTGGTCTCTACAATATCCAGAATATTTCCCAAGCCTCTTCCAAGGATTTATATAAACAAGAAAAATATTGAGAAAGAGGGGGAAGAATCATTTGCAGAGTCATGTTTTCCAATTACAGAGGAGCTTCTCCATTCCGCAACATCCAATATCAGATTTCCTATTTTAATTAGGAAGTTGAGGAGGAGCAAGGAAAAAGGGGACAAGAAGGATGCATATAAAATAAAGGTAATATGTTTGTGTTGACGGGCAAAAATGATTGTCCGTCAACTGAAAGAATAGATCCCATCCGGGGTTGTCTAAATAAACCAAGTTGTTTGGTGTAACCTATTCTGGTGGGTTTAATGGCTTCGTTAGCCAACTAGGGTCCTAAAGATAGAAAAATAAAATAAACTAACTAAAGAAAAGATTCTAACAATCGACACAATAATTACAAATATTTATCTAAGAATGTGAATATACAAATGATTATAAACAGTTTATATACAGTTTACAAGGTTTGCATGAAATCTTCTGAAAATGATTGTTTGATAAAGTTTCTGAATCAAATATGAACAACACTTATTTTTGTTTCTTTCTTAAAGATATTAAATGAATAAATATTAAATGAATACGATTGAAATAGTGACAAAAAAACAGTCAAAGCTAATTAATGTAGTCATCGTTTCATTCGTAAACAACTTAACTAAATAATACGCAGAATAACCTGTAGCTAATCAACGAAACTGGTATTATCTTTATGTGGTGTATGAGCTCCTGCTTGTACTGTTGTTAAGGGAAACCTGTAACAGAACAATACTAGCACTACCAGAATACATTCAAAGAAGTATTTGATATTGGAGTAAATTAATAACAACAGGAAGACAACTAATTAAAAATCATGTGATCTTAAGATAATCAATATTTAAGAACGAAAGAAAACTCAATTCTGAGT